>JASAMX010013566.1:0-35652 GCA_030248175.1 Microlaimidae sp. YZB2_3 | reverse complement strand
TTTTAATCATTTTTAATGCTTAATCAAAAAATTTCGCCTCTGGCGGCTGGCGGGACACCCCCAGATCTCCTGGCGGACGCTTCGCGTCCGCCTGGCGTCGCTTAGCGGCGCTAAATGCGGCGCTTCGCGCCACATTTATATTCTGTTTTTAGTTTTCTAGAGTCTGGCCCCCTCCTTTCAAAAATCCTGACACAGGCCCTGCGCACACATACACAAACACACACACACACACACACACACACACACACACACACACAAATATTACATTTGTATTTTGTACATTTGTAGAATTACATTTGTAAATAAAGATTTGCGTTAAAAACATGCAAACAAAGGTTTTAAATGTTTTCTGAGCCTGCGCAAAGCCTCAAAATCAAGCAAATTTTTAATCATTATGATTTTTATACATCTTCTAAAAGTTAAAAGAAATATTGCAAACGCATTAGATTTATAGCCAATAAGCCCAACTTCATGGACAATTTATACATTTTATGGCCTAGATAGTAATTTCACTTAAAGGTTTTAAAGTTAAGCGCCAATTTGAGTTAGTTTTCAGCAAAATTCAGTCACTTTTTTAGCACATTTTAGCAAAAATATACAACAAAAGCAAAATTAAACATGTAGAACAAACAAACTACTTGAAAAATGGTATTATTTAAATAATATTTTGCGCACCGCAAAAGTACCATTTAAATGGTACTTTTGTCCTGCCATTTAAGTGGCATTTTTTTCACAAGCGGTTTGTTCTGAGTGTCTTATTTTTCCTTTACTATATGTTTTTAATTTAAGTAAAGAAGTGGCTAAAACTTGTTCTTCAGAAATATTATTTCAATATATGACATAATTTTATTTAAAAAAAAAAATTTAAAAAAATAATTCTTTACTTCTTTTAACAGTCAATTTTAGCGAGTGACCTCATATTAATTTTTATTATAGTTAAAAGATTAATTTGGTTTTATAGGTTTTTTCTATAAGTTATTTGTAATTTTTAGTAAAGGCATCAAAAAAAGTTTTAAAAGCATCAAAGTGGCGTTGCAATTACGCAAGCTATTAGTTTAAAAAATTAGCGAAAAACCACCCGAAGTTTAAATGCACCTGTTTTAAAAATACCAGACAATTTGATTTTTTTACTGGAAAATCAACTATCTGCAGTTTCCAATTTTTTCAACGTCTTTAGCAAATCAAAAAAAAATTAAATAGAAGCATCTTGCGCTTTGCTGCTCGTTCTTTAAACAAATAAATTGGGTTATTGATAAAACGACTTTAAAATAATAGAGTTCGGTATTATATTTAATATTATACTAAAACTCTATTTGTGTAAGGTGTTATATGATATAAGATTTATATTAAAAGCAAATTCAGCGTGGCTACTTTATTTGTTTGTTGGATTAAAAAAGGCCCCTTAAAAAGTAACTACTCAAATCATGACATTTTGACGTCATTTTATCAGACGATAAGTTTTCAATTTATAACTGGGTATTTGTTTCTTCCGTAGGACTTGTCTATCGGGATTCAAAACAAAAACATCATTTGTTTTCCGCTTTTTATGTCAATTTGTCGAATTTTCGTTGTTTGGATATTTTAAAATGTTAATATTCTATAGGCACCTTGCACTGGAACTCGGTTTATACATCAAGTATGCAATATACATAAGTGTCACCATAATGGATAATTACCGTATCTCCTACTTATCTTTCGTAGTATGCAGATCAACCGATCAAAATTTCGCGCGCTTTCGATCGGTAGATCTGCATACTACGAAAGATAAGTAGGAGATACGGTAATTATCCATTATGGTGACGCTTATGTATATTGCATACTTCATGTATAAACCGAGTTCCAGTGCAAGGTGCCTATAAAAGTCATGTGGGTGTGTCTACTCTCTGTTTTTTTTAGCGATACTGGAAAAAAGTTGACAAAAAATTTTTTGTTTGCGGCCTTATAACTTTTGAACGCGTCGCAATCAATATGCAAATATCTCGCGTTAAGGTCCTTGTACTTTTGGCTACCTCCTGAAAAAATTTTTTTTCAAATATTTCGGGGGGTTATCCCCAAAATTCCCAAAATTTAGTCAATTTTTTTCGGCCGAATTTCTAACTTTTTACCATATGGGGCTTTACGTCTGAAAATTTTTTGGCAGATTGCCCATACTTTTCTGAGCTCAAAAATATATAAATTGTTAGGGGTAACCTACCTGGGTCGGGTACCCCGAGAGGTTAAAGGGGGTCAATTTCACGATTTTTGCTAAAAATCTTTGTATGGGGGACACCAAATGCATATTTTGGCATCATGCTCAAAAACTGTTAGAGCTACAGGCCTGAGACCGGGGGGATTTTAAACTCTACATTTTGGTGATAGTCCCAAAAAAATCTTGATGCCCTAAGGCACTGCAATGGCTGACCTCTAAGAAAAACTTTTGACACAGCCCCTCTACATAGGCGAGTAATATATCATTTTAAAGCTCTCGGCGTGCTGATTTTAAAAATATAAAAAATTTGCTTTAAATGCTCGGGTAATCAAAAAACAGACCACTTTGTACCACCAAAATTAGTAAGGAGTGATTTTTTTGGTTTTATTATTTATAAGCCGTGTTTATATTCGTTTGAAAGCTTTATGCCTGCTGATTTAAAAAATATTAATTTTAGACTAAAATTTTTTATGGTTACTCGCTTACATACCCCCAAATACCCCCAATTTTGAAAAATGGTAATTTTGTCATTTTTTTATTTTAAGTGACATGTTTATTTTCATATGAAAGCTCTCGACGCACTGATTTCAAAAATATATGGTTTTTTTTAATTTTCTTTAGTGGTTACCCTTTTTTGCACCCATCATTGTACCCCCTAAAATTCTTAAGAGGTGACTTTATTATAATACCCTCATGTTTATACTCATATCAAAGCTCCCGACATGCTGATGTCAAAAAATTTATTTTCAACTCAATTTACCTATTGGTTACCATTTTTACAACCAAAACGTACCCGCAAAAATTTTTAGGGGGTCTTTTTTATATATTTATTATAATACCATCATGTTTATACTCATATCAAAGCTCTCGACATGCTGATGTCAAAAAAATTATTTTCAACTCGATTCACCCAATGGTTAACATTTTTACAACCAAAATGTACCCCCAAAAAATTTTAGGGGGTCTTTTTTATATATTTATTATAATACCCTCATGTTTATACTCATATCAAAGCTTTAGACACGCTTATCCCAAAAATATAAATTTTAATTTGATTCATCTAATGGTTACCATTTTTACAACCCATAATGTACCCCCGAAAATTTTAGGGGGTCTTTTTTATATATTTATTATAATACCCTCATGTTTATGCTCATATCAAAGCTTTGAACACGCTTATCCAAAAAATATAAATTTCAACTCGATTCATCTAATGGTTACCATTTTTACAACCCATAATGTACCCCCAAAAATTTTTGGGGGTACATTATGGGTTGTAAAAATGGTAACCATTAGGTGAATCGAGTTGAAATATAAGTTTTTGGGATCAGTCTGTCTAAAGCTTTTATATGAGTAAAAATAAGACGGTATTACAATAAATATATAAAAATGACCTCTTAAAAATTTTTGGGGGTACATTATGGGTTGTAAAAATGGTAACCATTGGGTGAATCGAGTTGAAATATATATTTTTAAGATCAGCGTGTCTAAAGCTTTGATATGAATATAAACAAGACAGTATTACAATAAATATATAAAAAAGACCCCCTAACATTTTTTTCCAGTATTGCTAAAAAAAAACAGAGAGTAAGTTAGTCACGTGAGCACGTTTTCTGATATTTAAGAAAGTACACACGTTTAATTAAAAAATAAAAATTTAAGTTTCTCTTCCAATTAATGTTCTTATTAAAAACCTATTTCACTTACTTTACCTATTTCTTATGCTACTGGCTTAATACTAAAATTATCTAAAAAATACCTATAAGCACTAATGGAATTATGCACAAAGGAATTGTTGCCCATGTAGGCGTTCTTCACAATTAATTTGCGTTCTGATGGGCACCAATCGTTAAGACATTCTTGTATTTCTAAAATATCTCCAATGGCTTCGTCCACACAAGATTCTTCCTTATCTGAAATTGAAACAAATTCATAATTATTTGTTAGAAATTGTCACAAATTCTCAGCATTAAATAAACGTGTGAAAAATTTACTCATATTCACTTACCCAATACAATAAAAAGCTTTGGAACTTTTGTATTTTTTTTAAATCGTCTGATTAATATAAATAAAATGAAAAAAAAAACAAAAAAGCCACGACCAATGGGAACTTGGAGCCTTTAAGAAAAAATTGATTTAGGGTTAGATTTAGGTTTCGCTTACGTGTATAGGTAGACGTTTCAGTGATTTTTACTTTCGGTTTTAAGTTCCCAACGTACGGCTCCAAGTTCCCTATTGTTGGCTCCAAGTTCCAGCTCTAAAATTCCCAAGGCTCCATCCACCCTAAATCTATTAAAGAAATAGTAGATAATTTTAGGTCCGTTCCCAACTTGGTTTCAGTTTCCAAATCCCAAATCATAGAAACAGTAAAAACAAGCATTCACACTTCTTTCCAAGATGCTTTCCCAGATCCCTAAATGACCTTGAGCGGCCTTCCAACTTCTGCAAAGCAGTAAAAATATGTAAAAATAATAAGGTAAATGTGCGAAGATGCTTTTTCAAGAATATTTCAAACAAGCTCAATGTATGCATTCAATCATCTTTTTGTAATAATGCTGGTAATTAATACTTACGTTGATTAGGCGCACTGCAAACATGTTTTGCAAATGTTTTTATGTAATAATTACCGTGGACTCTTGCATTTATTATGTTTTAATTGGCGGATTTACGAATAGATTTTAACAAAAAAAAAGATTGCTAAAATGATATATAAATGAAATAAAACCAATTTTAAAGGTCTTCAAAAAAAAATTTTAAACGCAGCAACAGCAGTGTGAAAACTTATGCGTGTTATTTAATGAAAACAATTCACATCCAGATGAGGTTTTATCCTAGTAAAGAGTTATATGTAAACGACCGTTTTTGAAAATTGGGAATTCGAAGTTGCATGGTTTTGGTATCTGGGCACTGAGATCAGCTGTGAACGTGCTCTTAATTAGCTATGAATTATTTTTATTATAAACCTTACTTAAATCTGTATATAAAACTTGATTTTGTAGATGTCTCGCCATCAAACTCCTTCCATTAGCAACCACTAGCGTGTTCCCAGGGCATTGCGAAATATTTAGAGTCATGCTATGGTAAACAAACAATTCTTTCTTTGTAACTTCCATATTTCCGTCCAAAATTTCACTACTGCCTAAATCTCCAGTTAGAAAAGTTTAACCCATTTTAATTGAAAATCTTTGCTTTTTAAACACAGAAAACCCAAAATACCTAATAATATTACAAAAATAATTGTCTTTTTTTATTGAATAACAAATCATAAATTTTTGTATATATCTGCTAACATTTTTTAAAATTTGTTAAAATATTTTTTAGACTATTTTTTGCATCATCAAACGTTTTTACAATAAGTTTTTATCTTAAAAACCTATTTATTTATCTTATCAAAAAAAAATTTTTAACTTTATTTATTAATTTTCAACTGTTTTTACTGTATGAGAAAGTGTACAATAAGAAAAAAATAAAATTTAGAAACATCGTAATTTTTTTAAAAGTTTAAACCTATACTTAATAAAAATTGCTACACGATGATATGTTTCACTACGTTCAAGGGATTAAATATATCTATTTATACTAAATAAAGTTCTTTGTGTTTTTAAACATCACAATAGTTAGAAACCCTCACTAAAATAGTTGTTTTGTGAACAATGATGTCGAATTAATAAAATTGAAGTTGAAAATTGTGCTTTGAAATAAATTTCAAAACTATATAGAGTTTAATAATGTTCTGGTTTTAAAAATATACAAAATTTATATCTTAATTTTAAAAAGTCCATTCCAAACTTGTAAATAGAATCATTTTCTGTAATTGAAACCTTAAAAAAGCGTAAACCACAGCGTCATGTACCTACGAAGCGGCAAAAAACTAAAAAACCCCGAAAAATGCTTTTGCTTTCGTAATATTAAGAAGTTTTATTTTGTGAAGGGAAGGAGTCGAAATTTTAAACCAATGAATATTTGAAATAATTGAACCCGTAAAATGCTTTAGTCGCTTGCTAAATTTTCCCCCTACATATGATTGGCGCTGATTGTAATTGCACCCTCTTCCTACACTAAATACTCTTATTCAAAACTATAGTCTATACAAAAATGATGCGAACTGGCGACGAAACTCGAAATTTGAAATGTTATATATCCATAACGGAGGTTAGAATATGTGCGGGACATAAATGAGAGCATAGCTTAAAGATAAATTCTTTCAGGGTGAAAATAGATGAGTGGTAAAGTAACCACTCGTTTTTTAAGAAAATATCACGTGCAGCGAAACACCTGACGCAACTAAATAATAATTGGTTACATGACCGCTGAAAACTTTTTTTTAATTTTTCTCGCTCGCGGGTTTATTCTTCCTGGCGGAAAGCGGTTACGCCCTTACTTTCAGCCTGGAAGACTTTAGCTTTAGACTCTTGACTATCTTTTGAAAATGTTAGGAAAAAATGTTTTTCGATGACGTCATCACTACAGCCGAAGCGGGGAAAAAAACCTGGTCCCAAAAGAAACAAAACTTTTTTATTAGTAAGAGATAAGAAACGCCGCTTGGTATGCTGTTAAAACATACGTTTTTGAGTTTTTTCTGAAAGTTTAAGCGAAATCAGCTCGCTCAAATTTTCTTTATAATGCGTTGAATGTGCGCGGTTTTCGCGATTTTTCGCGAATTTTCGCCACGTTAATACACTGTCCGAATTATATATTTTCTTTTGCTTCCTGCTCGAAGTGTGTACAATATTGATCCTATTGTTATATATTAAATGTCCGCCAATTTTTATTCCTTACTTTTGACCTAAAAATTTTTTTTTTGTGGGTTGACCCCCCGGGGGCTAGGGGGGCCAAACACGAATGCCAAAAACTTTTTTCAAAATTTTTTTTCAAACCATCAAAAATGTAAAATTTATCACATATGACGAATTTTGATATATTGTTTGTGTAAAAAACCTAATATTAAGCTTACAATAAGCTGTAAAAAATGACGAATTTGAAATTTGGAAGGATTCCAAACCCATATGCTGGCAGCAGCAAACCTTAAAATTAAAAATTTTTCCTAAAAAAAAGCCTTAAAAGTTATTTTTTTCGACTTTCCAGGTTATTTTGTTAGAAAAACATATTTTCAAAGTTAAAATCCTACTACAAAATTGCCAAATATCGCAGCTAAAAAATGATCTTTTTAAAGTGTTTTCTGCTTGCAAACATGTTACCCCGTTTGTCAACACAAAAACAAATTTCTAATAACTATATCTCTCTCAATTTTTGCCAATATCCCAATGTGATTTTTTTAAAGTAATGCTATTTTTCGTGTAAAAACGTTTGAATCCAGGATCTGGTCTGAATTGCGCCATTTTAATTGGGAAGAGCTAATAAAAATAATCAATTATGACGTAATAACAAAAATTTGCATGACGTAAGGAAGTATTTTGGAAGTTTAACGAAAATTTAAGTTGCGCTTTCATAGAGTTATTTTGGCCATTTTCTAATATTTTAAATCAAAATAAATTAAAAAAATTTAAAACTAATCTTTTAAAGTTTATTATTCTTGTAAAACTTTTTTAATTTTAAGGTTTGCTGCTGCCAGCATACGGGCTTGGAATCTTTCCAAATTTCAAATTCGTCATTTTTGACAGCTTATTGTAAGCTTAATATTAGGTTTTTTTACACAAACGATATATCAAAATTCGTCATATGTGATAAATTTTACATTTTTGATAGTTTTGAAAAAAAAATTTTGAAAAAAGTTTTCGGCATTCGTGTTTGGCCCCTCTAGCCCCCGAGGGGTCAACCCCCCAAAAAAAAATTTTTAGGTAAAAAGTAAGGAAGAAAAATTGGCGGACATTTAATATATAACAATATGATCAATATTGTACACACTTCGAACAGGAAGCAAAAAAAGTATAATTCGGACAGTATTAACGTGGCGAAAAATCGCGAAAACCGCGCACATTTAACGCATTATAAAAAAAATTTGAGCGAGCCGATTCGTTCAAACTTTCAGAAAAAACTCAAAAAAGTATGTTTTAACAGCATACCAAGCGGCGTTTCTTATCTCATACTAATAAAAAAGTTTTGTTTTTTTTGGGACCAGGTTTTTTCACCGCATCGGCTGTAGTGATGACGTCATCCAAAAACATTTTTTCCTAACATTTTCAAAAGATAGCCAAGAGTCTAAGCTATGCTCCCATATATGTCCCGCAAATATTCTAACCTCCGTTAGAGATATATAACATTTCTAATTTCGAGTTTTGTCACCAGTCCGCATCATTTTTCTATATACTATCTATATAAGTTTTTGATAAACTGCGTCTGAATTTGATTAACCGCTTTTTTATAATATTGTCCCACCAGATGTTTGGTTTTAAGTTTGAGTAAGTTTGATACTTTTTACAAAAACATATACAATTTCAAAAAAGTTGAAAATATTACTTTACTATTTATAAAATTCAAAATTTATGTATGCAATGAAAAAAACAGATCTAAAGCTAAAGTCTTCCAGGCTGAAAATAAGGGAGTAACCGCTCTCCGCCAGGAAGAAATAAACAATAAACCCGTGAGCGAGAAAAATTTTAAAAAAAGTTTTCAGCGGTTATGTAACCAATTATTATTCAGTTGCGTCATTTATTTCTCTGCACGTGATATTTTCTCAAAAAACGAGTGGTTACTATACCAATAATCTATTTTCATCCTGATAGAATTTATCTTTAGTTTAAAAATGTTAAACAAGTTTTAAAAAGTAAAATTATTACTCACTTATATTTCTACAATCTGTTGGGCAAAAAGCAGGTGGACCTTGGGGACCTGGCTCTCCCTTGTCTCCTATACAATCATTATTTAAAGTTATTATATTATATCTTAAACAGCGAACTGAATTATTGAATTGACTTCTAGAAATTTAGGGTGAACATCGTTACATTTCCGTCACGAGTTTTTTTGAATTTAATAAGCTTAGAAGGTCATCTTTCTTGTACTCGAAAGAACTAATTCATATTTTAAAATTTAGTGATACGTATAGTTCTAGAGGTGTCTGGAAATTTTTGTCAAATTAATAATTTAAAAATATAATATATCAAAACTATGTTTCATTCTAATTTGTGGAAGTTTTGGCTATTCTCTCTTTAAAAAATTAAATGATTTTTTTTGGTTACACTCTGAGATTTTGTCTTTAAGTACATAAAGACTTTTATTTACATATTTTAGATTTAGCAATTGAACCATTAGGACCTAAACACAAATTTCATCCGCTCAAACCAAAAATTTTGTGTTAAAAATGTCTTATATAATATCGAATAAGAATATGAGTCTTGGAATAATGATGATAAAAACAAGAAAAGGAAAAAGAACTAAAAATAGAACTTAAGAATGAGAGGAAGGACGAATGAAAGAAGAAAGAACAAAAGGAGAAAAAATAGAATAAAGAGCAAAAAAGCAAAAAGAATGAGGAGGAGAAAGAGCTGCAGGAGGATAGGAGGGGAGAAGCTTTAGAAAAAAATGAAGTGGAAAACAGGCAAGAGAAGAAAAAGAAAAACAATGAAGAAGAAGAAGAAGAAGATGATGATGATGATGATGATGAAAAAAAGAAGAAAAAGAAAACCATTGAAGAAGAACAAGAAGAAGAAGAAAAAGAAGAAGAAGAAGAAGAAGAAGAAGAAGAAGAACAAGAACAAGAACAAGAACAAGAACAAGAACAAGAACAAGAACAAGAACAAGAACAAGAACAAGAACAAGGAGAAGAAGAAGTTTGAATAAATCTTTTCATTTTTAAATTTTATTCTTAAAAAATGGATTCTAATTTCGCCTTTTTGTGCTTTTTGTGGTTTTTGACCTGCAATGAAATATACGTTTTTTAATGGATATACATAATAAATAAAATATTTCTTTAAATGTGAGACTACAGGGGGAATGTTTTAAAATACGTTTTACCGGTAGGTTTTCAAAAAATTGATCGTTTAAAGAACTGCAGATTCGACTTTTAAAAAAATTTAATAACAAAATTGTATGTAAAATTTATAAAATTTTCAATTTTATATTGGTCATCTTTCAGTCCTTGGACATCAGGCATACCAGGTACTCCTATTGCTTCGGGAATTCCTTTGAAATCCTTTTTTTCTCCAGGAGAAGAAGAAGAAGAAAAAAAGAAGAAGAAGAAGAAGAAAAAGAAGAAGAATAAGAAGAAGAAGAAGAAGAGGAAGAAAAGGAATAAAAAATAAATAACAAAAATTTTACTCAGGTTTTAAAATTATGGTTGACGTGACACTGCCAGGCATGAGCGCATGACATGGCATTATGGTTTTTATAATTTAATTATATAAATCCCAATTTACTACTGTTAAAGTAATATAGGGTAACTGACTTAATTTCGGCCATCTTTTTTTATTTTTTTGAATAAGTTTTTTCTGGCTTTTTCAATCAAGCCCAAATTTGGCCTAAAAATCAAACAATAGCTATATTTGTTATTCCAGTGCAAAATTTGAATATTTCTGTCACACTTAAAAATCAGTGAAGGTTTAAACTTTTTTTTAAAGTGGCCGAAGTTAAGGCGCGTGCTATTTATTTCGGCCACCTACAAAAAACTGGCCATAACTATTGCTTAAACGAACAATAAAAATTTCTAAAGGTTGTAAATTTACTCTTAGGTATTGTTCTTGGTGCATATAACTTAATTTTTCTCGTTTGCGAATTTTAATAGTTATTAGCAAGACTTTAAATAATTATGTCAAAACCTTAAAAAAACAAGTTTTAATAATTTGTATTTTTTGTTCAATTTTTATTTTTGGCTTAAAAAACCTCAAAACAAAGTCAAACGAGCAAAAAAAATTCTTTATAAATACGGTAGTACAATGATATTTAAATAGAGCAAAAAACGGCAGGTTCTTTCACCTAAATTTTCAGGTGGCCGAAATTAACGGAATCTTAAAATGCGCAGTTAGTTAAACACATTGCAAAATGATGTTGAAGAAAATTTCAAAACATTAAAATTAACAACTTTAAGCCCTAAATAGAAGATATTTTAAGGTTATATATTGCTTCGTTCTAAATTTGATGTAGTTTAAACACAAAGCAAAAATTAGGATAATCACAAAAATTCATTTTTTTATGAAAATGTTGATACTGTAGAATAACAAAAATAAAAAACTTTTGCAAAAACACTTTGTTCAACATTAGTCCAGTTACTTTTGTGCTAGCTCTTTTGTGTTTAAAAAATAAGCCAATTTTCTAACATCCTAAATTGGTGGCCGATATGAAGGCGTGGCCGAAATTAAGTCAGTTACTCTACAGATTAAATTTGTAAATTTAAAATGGTATTTTTGCTACACAAATTAAATATTAAAATAACTGTTTTAGAAATTATTTTAAGTGGTAAAAAGACAAAATTTGAACAATCTCTGTTATTTTGTATAAATTTTTTTTCGTAACAAAAATTTTGTTTTTTTAAAAACTAAATTAGAAGTAAAGTGCAAAACCAATAAAGCTATTTTCAAAATTTTCCCCGTTTTCTCAATTTTCCCAAAAAATTTTTTGATTTGATAAAAACTCCTGTAGATAGATAATAAACAAATTTCTGCGAATAAAATTTGAATAAATCTTTTCATTTTTAAATTTTATTATTAAAAATGGGTTTTAATTTCGCCTTTTTGTGCTTTTTTGTGGTTTTTTACTTCCAATGAATTATACGTTTTTTAACAGATATAATAAATAAAATATTTCTTTAAATGTGAGATTACAGAGGGAATTTTTTAAAATACGTTTTACCGGTTGAACTTAGGTTTTAAAAAAAATTAATCGTTTAAAGAACTGCAGATTTGACTTTTAAAAAAATTTAATAACAAAACTGTATGTAAAATTTATAAAATTTTCAATTTTATATTGGTCACCTTTCAGTCCTTGGTCACCAGGTATACCAGGTACTCCTATTGGTCCAGGAATTCCTGGTAATCCTTGTTCTCCAGGAGAACCAGGCATTCCGGGATGTCCATTCGGTCCAGGAAGTCCTTAAAATTCATTAAAGTTTAAAGAGTGTCTATATATAAATAGACGTAATGTGTGTGTGTGCGTGCGCGCGCGCGCGTGTGTGTGTGTATGTGTGTGTGTGTGTGTGTGTGTGTTTTTGTGTGTGTGTATGTGTGTGTGTGTGTGTGTGTGTGTGTGTGTGTGTGTGTGTGTGTGTGTGTGTGTGTGTGTGTGTGTGTGTGTGTGTGTGTGTGTGTGTGTGTGTGTGGGTGCGTGCGTGCGTGCGTGCGTGCGTGCGTGCGTGCGTGCGTGCGTGCGTGCGTGCGTGCGTGCGTGCGTGCGTGCGTGCGTGCGTGCGTGCGTGCGTGCGTGCGTGCGTGCGTGCGTGCGTGCGTGCGTGCGTGTGTGTGTGTGTGTGTGTGTGTGTGTGTGTGTGTGTGCGTGCGTGCGTGCGTGCGTGCGTGCGTGCGTGCGTGCGTGCGTGCGTGTGTGTGTGTGTGTGTGTGTGTGTGTGTGTGTGTGTGTGTGTGTGTGTGTGTGTGTGTGTGTGTGTGTGTGTGTGTGTGTGTGTGTGTGTGTGTGTTGTTGTGTGTGTGTGTGTGTGTGTGTGTGTGTGTGTGTGTGTGTGATAAATAATAGATAGCGCTATCTATATTTACGATTTTCTTGCAATGCAATCACCGCCGGCAAAGCGCCGCCTTTGTGAATAATATTTTGCAGATTTTTTTAAAGAGAGTTATTATGACAACGGTCGTACGAGTTGTGGTCCCACTTTTCGACCTCCACCATTCTTTTATATTCACGCTCCTGTTTCATACCTTAAAAACTTCTTACCTGATTCTCCACGATCTCCTTTAAGTCCTAAAATCAAGAATATTTTTAAGTTTAATTTATTTATTTACACTTCTAACCAATTTAAGAATTTAAATTGAAAACAAAATTTAAATTTTATATATAAATATATCAATTAAAACATACTTCTTTAAAACTTCATTTCTATTAGTTTTTTTCACGATAGTCAAAACCCTCCCATTTAAAAAGAAATTGTTCAGTGTTAAAGACCTTCACAAAATTATGACCTAATAGAATCATTTTTAACCAATTAGGGCTTGGGGAAAAAATGGAGATCTTTCATTCATTTGAGATCCAATTTTATTTTTATTTAATTAATCACCTGTTGGATCTTTCAGATCACGTAGCTGCCAGCGAACTATCCGCCGTTATTTTACGATAGTCAAACAAAACCATTTAAATGGATATTGTTCATTGTTAATATTCTTCACGTAGTTATAACGTATTAAAATCACTTTTAGCTAATTAGTGCTTATGAAAAATGGAGATCATTCATTTGTCGGAGATTAATTTTTTCCAAAGCGCTAATTGGCTAAAAATGATTCTAACAGCTCCTTCCACAACAATTCCCACAGAGCAAAACATATATGACGTGATCACGAATACTATATGACATTTTGAGGATCCTTAAAATCCTGACGTGTTTCTTTTTTTAGTAACTAGCCCTGAAAACTGCTCTAAGAATAGAGCAGCAAAAAGGGGCGATTTTCCCCGGGCTTATGTGTGGACAGAAAAGATAATTTCCATCTCAGACTAGTCCACATCATTTTTTTGTCCAAACATAAGCCCGGGGAGAAATCGCCCCTTTTTTTGCTCTATTCTTAGAGCATTTTTCAAGGCTAGTCTACTACTTTTTTTAATGGTATTAAAAAATACCCTATTAAACTACAGTTTTAATTGTAGTTTTAACATTTTATGTTTATAATCATTCCGTTGCCAAGAAATACTCTTTTAACAGTTTTAATATTATTAACATATTTTAATATTATTAACATATTTTAATATGATTATTAGAACACGTATTTTTTGTTCACATTGCATTGTGAAAAAAAATTTTCCGACGTCCTTAATGCTTTACTAGCCTTAAAAAATGCTCTAAGAATAGAGCAGAAAAAAGGGGCGATTTTTCCCCGGGCGTATGTTTAGACAGAAAAGATGTGGACTAGTCTGAGATGGACATTATGTGGACTATAGGAAATTTTCATTTGGTTTGGACAGCTGCTCAATAAATAAAAATTTCTACCATATGATAATGATTTGTTTATACATTGATCTAATTACACAGCACTGTTGCATTTTTTTAGTTTGATGAAATGTCAATTGAAAAAATCATACTCACAACAATCTTTGACAAGCGCGAAATCGCCACTTTTTCAATTAGAAGGTTATATTTGTATTTGTAAGAAACAACTATAAATTTGAAAAAGTGGCGATTTCGCGCTTGTCAAAGATTGTTGTGAGTATGATTTTTTCAATTGACATTTCATCAAACTAAAAAAATGCAACAGTGCTGTGTGATTAGATCAATGTATAAACAAAAGATTGTTGTGAGTATGATTTTTTCAATTGACATTTCATCAAACTAAAAAAATGCAACAGTGCTGTGTGATTAGATCAATGTATAAACAAATCATTATCATATGGTAGAAATTTTTATTTATTGAGCAGCTGCCCAAACCAAATGCAAATTTCCTATAGTCCACATAATGCCATCTCAGACTAGTCTACATCTTTTCTGTCTAAACATACGCCCGAAGAAAAAGCGCCACTTTTTCCTGCTCTATTCTTAGAGCATTTTTCAAGGCTAGTCTATCACTTTTTTGAATTAAATTAAAAAATAGCCTAATAAAATGTATTTTTAGCTGCGCAATGACATATGTTTATAATCATTTTGTTGCCGAGATATACTTTTTTAACAATTTTAATATTATCAATAGAACATAAATTATTTATCAATAAAAAGTAGTTCTTAAGAAGTATTGCGCAATTTTCTACTATTTACAAGGAACCCATGTTTTTTGTTGTTTTTTTTTGATCAATCAGTAACGAGGGAGGAATACTGGTTTTAAGATATAAGCGTTTGAAAAATAATATATTAATAATAAGGAGAAGAAGAACATAATACTAAATTTACCCACGTTCTTTAATTATAGTTTGCGCAGTGCCGTGGGGCTTAGTCTCAGTGTGGCGCTTCCGCGCCACCGATAATTCATTTATAATAAAAATAAAAAATAATAATAATAAGATGAAGAATTTAAATTACAATATTTACCCACGTTGTTTAATTATAGTTAGTGCGGTGCTGTGGCGCTCACGACAAAGTTTACCTACGATCTCTAAATATAGTTGGTGCGATGGCGTGCGCCAATGATTGCAATTATAATTTTTAAAGTAAAAATAATAAGAAGAAGAAGACGATGAACATGAATTACAAAATTTACTCTCGTTCTCTAAGTATAGTTGATGCGGTGCCGTGAGTTAAATTTCAGTGTGGCACCCCCGCACCGCCGATGATTCGAATTATATTTTTTGAAATATAAATAATAAGAAAAAAATGATAAACATAAATTACAAAATTTACCAGGTGCTCTACTTATAGTTATCGCGGTGCCGTGGGGCTAAATCGCAGTGGGCGCTTCCGCGCCACAGATGATTGCAATTATTTTAATAATAAAAAATTAGAAGAAGAAGATGATAAACATAAATTACAAATTTTATCCAGATTCTCTGATTATAGTTGGTGTGGTACCGCAGGGTTAAATCGCCACGTGAACGATGAAAGTATATTGATTTTAAGATAATGAGCGTTAGAAATATAATACATAATAAATAGAAGAAGATGAACATAAATTACTTAAAATTTTCCCGACGTTTTCTAATTAAAGTGTGCACGGTGCTGTGGGGCTAAACCGCCGCGTGGCGTTCCCGCGCCACCGACACTTATTATTATTTTTTTAATAAAACTTTGAATTAATTTTGTCATCAGTAATGCAACAATTAAAAAAGTACTCTGTTGTTTTCGCCGTTTTCCGCGCGGTTGAAGCAGATGGCGCCGGGAACTGGTTCCGTTTCTGCCACCAATTAAAACCGGTCTGCTTTTTTTGTGCGGTTTCTATGAGGGGCTGTTCGTTGTCTGCTCTGTACAATCCTTATTGTTTCCAAAAGGCTGTTATTGTGCGGTTGCGAGTTTTTATTTGTGTCTTTTTTCAATTTATTTTTTTGATCAATAAATCGATAACAAGGACCTATAAATGAAAAAAGTGGCTCCTAAGAAAGTCGCGTAATTCTTTCTTCTTTCCAAGGAGCCAATGTTTATTTTTGATCAATCAGTAACGAATGAGGAATATCGCTTTTAAGGATGGAGCGTTGGAATAATAATAATAATAAGAAGAAGAAGAAGGTTCTGAATTTCAAAATTTACCCACAATCTCTAATAATGGTTGGAGCGGCGCCAAAGGGCTAAATCGCCCCGTGGCGCTTCCGCGCCTCCCATGATATTTATTTTATTGTGAAATGTAAAGATATATGTATAAAAATTCTAACCTATTGCCCGTTTTTTACTCCCTTCCTATTTGCTCGAACGTTTTTGTTTAGTAATAGAGGATTTAAATATTCAGTTATTAAAAATGAAAAATAAAAAATGCAATAATCAGTTTCAGCCAATAAACAAACGCTGAGCAAAAATAAAATTTCACTTGGGTAATTTCAGCGTTTAGCGAGTTGATCACACCTCGTTGCATACTATAAACTTTTTTACAATATATTTTACAAAAAATGTACTGTTTGGTAAATTTTTTAGTCTAATTATTTTCTGATAAAATTGATTTATTTCGTCTAGCATTTAAATTAAAACAATCAAAGTTTTAAATTAACAAATTAAAAGTAACATCACACACCTTTAAAGAATTTGCGGCTTATTTATTATCTTAGTATTTCTTGGGTTTTTTTTAACCTCAATGTTTTTATTGCTTTTGAAAAAAGGGAAAAGGTATTGATTTAGTGCCAATGTTCTTTCAAAATTAAGTTTTCAATAAATAGTTTAACGTCAGATCATCCGTTAGGGTGCACATCCAATATTAAAAGTCATTTTATGATGTCTAATAAAATGTAAGTTTGCTGAGTTAATGAAAGGTTTGTTGTGACTGTTTTGTATCAATTAATTATTTAATTTTTTTAATTAAAAATAAAACTACCAGGAACTCCAGGAAATCCAGAAGGTCCAGGTGGTCCATCAAGACCAGGGTGACCTGGCAATCCTGGTTCCCCTTTTATGCAATCTATAAAATATAATATAATTTCATAATAATATATTAACTGTTAAAATACAAATTAAATTAATTGCGACAGCAACAAAGGTTAAAACGTTTATATTAATCATAAGAGTTTTCGACCATTACTTAGATCATCGTCGGTTAAAATATCTGAAATACATAATATTTGTAGTTGTAATTGAACGTTACTCTAATGATACAAAAAGATATAAGAAAACCGTTAAATCGGTATTATTATAATATAATTAAATTATTATTTATAAATACTCGAAAAAGAAAAAAAAATAAATAGATAAAAACGTAAATAATTCTAGAAACCAGTACAAACATAAATTAAATATAAAATAAATACAGGGATAAAAATAAAATTAGAAAAATATATGTAAATTTTTTGTGATTACAATACGTTTGCAAAAACATGAACTACTACATAAATTCAAATGCCACCAGGAAGTGACATGACTTAAACACTGAGTCTTGTTGAATTAATGCCAGCAGTTCATTCAAATCCATTCCCAAATACTTGAAATGGTTCAAATAAAAAATAGAAATAAAAATTTACCACTTTATATCTGAAAGCGTCATTTATTCTGCAAAATTATATTACAAAATCATGAAAAAATTACTTTCGCTTAAGAATGCGAGAGAAAAATCAATTTTATCCAGGTTAAAACCGGGATAAACTTTTTTTTCTATTGTTTCTAATAAAAAAAATTATTTACGTCTGAGTCAGTCACATATAGTTTGTGTTGTTTTGACTTATTTTGCTAAAATAGCGGTAAATTCATACACCGGAAATTGCTACTCTGTGATGAGTTTTTTTTATCAAACTATGTAGGGGAATAAATATTTTGCATTAAAACAATAGAAAACATTAATCGGAAAAGTTACCTGGGTAATGTAACGGGTATTGATTTTCTTCGCGTATACTTTGGCACGCGAAAAAAGTTAACCCGGGATAAATTCTAACCTGCCGTTAGAATGCGGGCCCAGTTTTTATTTTATATTTAATTTATGTTTGTACTGGTTTTTAGTATTATTTACGTTTTTATCTATTTTATCTTTTTTTTCTTTTTTAGAGTATTTATAAATAATAATTTAATTATATTATAATAATGCCGATTTAACCGTTTCTTATATCTTTTTGTATCTTAGTGCGACGTTCAATCACAATTACAAATTCTATGTATTTCAGATATTTTAACCGACGAATGATTAATATAAACTCTAATATAATATAATATAAATATAAATAATTAACAATAGATTAATATAAAAGCTCTTATGATTAATATAAACGTTTTAACCTTTGTTGCTGTCGTAATTAATAGACTTTTATTTCCCCGTGAAAAATCAATTAATTAAATTGGTTACAGCATTGCAAACAAGCGTTCTGTACCTGAAGCAGTTTTAAAGTTTAAGATTTGTCAAGTTCACATTTTTCTATAGTTTATTAAATAAAATTACACCTTAATTAACTTACAGGTTAAATTATTTCTTGAAAACATAGGCCATTAACTTATTATTGCTAAATTATTAGTTGAACATTTAATTTGTTTCATAATTAAATTATAAAACATCTTACAACTCCAAATTATTTAGAAACTTTACACCTAAATTAACTTACAGGTTAAATTATTTCTTGAAAACATAGGCCATTAACTTAATATTGCTAAAGTATTAGTTGAACATTTAATTTGTTTCATAATTAAATTATAAAACATCTTACAACTCCAAATTATTTAAAAACAAATCTTACTTATTTAAAATATAAATTGGCCGTGCATGATTAATGCTTGGTAATGTTTAGGCATTCTGATCGCAAAAACCACATTCGTTTAAACGTTGTTTATTGTTAAAGTCCTCAAAAACTCAGTTAATGAAAAAACTTAAAATTGGGAAGTCAATAAAATTATGTTTTAATAAGGCTAACTTAGATCCCCCTTGTCCCCTTCTCCGCCCACTTCGTGATTTTCGTTTCGTTTTTCTTTTCGTTATCCTTTAATGATTTTATGTGTTTTACGTTTTCCATTGAGTTTTGTTTCTTCGTGTAATATGTGTTTGTTTATTGCCTTTTCTCGATGTGTGTGAAGAATTTATTATGTGTATTATGAGTAATTAAATTTAATCGACAAAAATTCTTGTTAAAACACAAATATATGTGTTATTAGTCAATTAATCAATTAATTTAAAGCTAAATATCGGCATGATTCAATATTAATAAATGTGTACCTTAGTACTAAAGGCAACTTGTACTAAAT
Source organism: Microlaimidae sp. YZB2_3 (assembly GCA_030248175.1). Classification (NCBI taxonomy): domain Eukaryota; kingdom Metazoa; phylum Nematoda; class Chromadorea; order Desmodorida; family Microlaimidae; species Microlaimidae sp. YZB2_3. The sequence goes on along the minus strand of JASAMX010013566.1, from coordinate 16,141 downwards.
TTAAAATCACACTGATGTTTTATGCATACTTTTCTTCCTTTGCAGTTATGCGGTATTACAAAAGGATATTTTGTAAGTGGGCAGGGATGGCGGCGCCATTTATGGTCGAGCGGTCTCGGACATAGGAGCTTGTTTTGTACAAAACAGCATGCATATATATAGATGTTTTACAACACCCGTTGGAAATCCAGGATGTGAGCAATAGGGATTAGTGAATTAGCGCATGGATTAAAGAACAAACGGATGTCTAAGAAAGTTTTCCCAAATAGAGGGTCAAAGCGTCGCCATTTATTACAATGTGCGGCTGCTAGTTTTGATTTTTATGGTGATTGACTAATTTAACAATTATCATTTACGGAAATTTTAGAAATGTGGCAGGAGATTTCGGCGCCGCCAACGATTATTATCACCTTTAGAAACAGAATCGCCAACCGCTAATTCCTATCCGAGCCTTATGAGTAGTTATGGGAATCGCTATAAGAAGTGGTATCTGCAATGTATGCAATGTCTTACCTGTGAAAATAATGAGGTTTGTAGTTTTAATTTTGTTGCTTAAAATTTAAAATTGTTGAGAAATATCGTATACTTTGTCTATTATACATAGCTGTACATAAAAATATATTATGACATTTGGCTTTAAAAACACATTAATTCTCTCGCTACACACATTAAAAAAGTTTTTACAGTTTGTTGACAACAGCCAATATTTACACGTAAGAAGCAAAACTCATGTTTAAAACGTTTAAAATACATTTAAAATCTTTTTTAAAAGTTGATAACGTAAAAAAAACGTAAACGAAAATTTGGATCTAAGTTCGTGTCTTTGGATCTAAGTTAGTGTTTTTGTTCTGTCGTCAGGGGACAAAGACGCCAAACAATAAGCTAAAGACATCCTGGGGGCGTAAATCTAATATTAAGGTACCTTGTCTAGATAAAATCACACTAATTAGTATTGATGTTTATTAGAAATTGTCTGTTTTAAAACGTGTAATCGAAACTTGTATGTAAAAATGACAAAATATATGGTTACAGATGTTAATATAAGCAGGTTATTTCTCTTTACACGCCTTGGCAAAAAAATGCAGGATTGTCGACAATGATTACCCTAAGAATCGCTGGGCATGGATTTTCTTTAAAAAAAAACAAAATTTATAAGTTTTATTAAGGATTAAAAAAATTGCGCAAAATTATTAAACTTTTGGATCCAAAAAACATTTATATAATATGGGTGATAATGCATTAACTTATACGAAAATTTTGTCCATTATCAGGTCCGAATAGGTTGTAATAATACCATCTTTTGTGCCTCTTTTTTTTACTCGAAATTTTGAAAAAATAGGACAGCTTATTAATGTATTGTGAGCTTCACACTTATTCGAAACTAATAAATTATGTATCACCTGATAGGAAAGAAAATCTTCTATTTTATAGGCTCAGTTTTTTTCTAAAAATAGTTTTTTAAACATTTTTTATGACATTTTGAAAATTGTTAAAATTTTCAAAAAATTTGCCTGGTTTTAAAAATTTTCAAACAATTCAAAAACATCTGATAATTTTGAAAAAAAATACAAATTCACTTTAAAAATACAGTTAAGTTTCTTCGTTAGAAAATTTAGTGGGTGTCGTTTAAAAAATTTTGTTTGAAAAATTAATTTTTCCAATTTCGGCCATTTTTTCAAAACTCACAAAATTGGGTGTCTTACGCGAACGTTTATAACTTTTGTTCGAGGCAGCTACAAAAAAACTAAAAGCGTCGATTTTAAAGACGACAAAACGGGCTTTTACATGATATATTCAATATTATTTGAAAATGTTTCATTAATTTTACTTGATTTTTTAGAGAATTTTAATTTTTAGCGTAATTTTGAACAAATTTTCGAAGGCACGTTTTTTTTCGATTTGCGAACCCAAAAATAAAAAAAACAAATCGTTTTCGACATACCAGAGTCATACCAAACGTTATAAAAAACTTCGATTTTTAAAACTTTTATATCCGAAAGTAAACCTAAAACCCGTCTCAGACCCTTTTCTTCCGATAAAAAGCAGCTTTTTTTACCTAGGGGCTATTTTTCTTAAAAATTGCTAGATTGCTTTGAAACTTAAATATGTAACAGATATAAGTCCTAACTTCACTATAATTCTTTACTTGAAACAAATAAAATGGTTTCGGAGCAAAAAATTAATGTAATTTTTAACCCAAAAATCACCATTTTTTTCTAAAAATGCTAAAACTGCTTGTTTTACTTTCCTCATAACTCGCGAAATGCCTTATGAATTTTACTAAAAATTTATTTAAATTAATTAAAAAATCTTAAGTTTTATATATTATTATATTTTTTAATTAAAATTATTATTATAATTTTATTTTTTTATTAAAATTTGTTCAAAATTACGCTAAAAAGTAAAATTCTTCCAAAAATTTATTAAACATTTTCAAATAACATAAAATATGTCATGTAAAAGCCCGTTAGAATTGTGTTAGTAAGCAAATTTACAACTAGTAAGTTAAATAGTAAGTAATGATCCAAAATTTTGAACTAGTCAGTTAACTTGTAAGTTAACTGCTAGTTTTTCCCTGCTGCGATTTTTAAAACAGTGTTAGTTTTCTTGCAGTGCGGACTGCGAATTTTTTTGCACTCAATACTGCATTATTCAAACTGCGATTATTCTAGCTGTGGCGGAGAATGCCCGTTACATAGCACTGCTAGTCTGGCTGCACAACAAAAAAATACAGACGCTGGTAGACATTTTCAAAAGAGTAAAACACTTTAAACTTTATTTAATTAATTTTAAAACGTTGGAAAGTTTGTTTTTTTTTTGATTAAAACTAAAAAGTTTTGACATCTTAACGTTAAAAAACTACTTTTACTCATTTAAATACAAAATTTTCGCTTCGCTTCGTTTTACCTACCAGTAACTACCAGCGTTTGTATTTTTTGTGCAGCTAGACTCGCAGTGCTAAAATAATCGCAGTTTGAATAATGCAGTATTGAGTGCGAAAAAAGTCACAGTCCCCACTGCAAGAAAACTAACACTGTGTTAAAAATCGCATTGCAACAAAACTAGCGGAAAATGGCGGATTTTTTGCGAGAAAAGTCGCACACAGATTTGAAAGTGCGACTTTTCTTGCAAAATTTTGGTCAAAAATTTAGTGTACAGTCGGACATTCTCTTGTGTTATATATTTTTCCTAGTTCTAACAACTAGTTATTAAACTAGTAAAAAAATCCTTGCAGAACTAACTTTATTTTTAGCAAAGCCACATAATAATTTATCAAACTAAGCAATAAAAAAACATGTAAAATACGTCAATAGTATGTATTTTTAGGTTTTTATCGACAATTGATGCACAAAATAAGCTAAAATTTAACATTGGCCTGTCCAGCTTGATTTATTCATTGCCAGTTTAACCAACTAATAAAAAAAGCCATGGAGAACAAATTTTATTTTCATCAAACCAACTGTTAATTTAGAAAATCAAACAGTCAAAAAACAGTAAAATTCAGTAATAGTAAGTTTTTTCAGGGTTTTTCGACACCCAGTGGAAAAAGTAAACTATAATTTAACATTTTTGCCTATCCAGCTCAACATTTTTTATTCCCATTTCAACAACTAGTTAAACGAACTAAAGATAAATTCTATCAGGGTGAAAATAGATGAGTGGTAAAGTAACCACTCGTTTTTTGAGAAAATATCACATGCAGAGAAACACATGACAGCACTAAATAATAATTGGTTACATAACCGCTGAAAACTTTTTTAAAAAAATTTTCTCGCTCCCAGGTTTATTGTTTATTTCTTCCTGGCGGAGAGCGGTTACGCCCTTAATTTCAGCCTGGAAGACTTTAGCTTTAGTTAAAAAAGGCATGGAACCAGATTTTATTTTCTCAAACACAAAAACTTTTTATAAAAACAACCACAGAAAAAGAATGTCAAGCGCATTATTAAATCGCCTTAAAATCATAAGTTTCGCCAATTATTTGCTAAAAAAAGGTTAAAATATGTTTAATTCCGAATTCTGAAAAATATAACCGCCGTCGCCGATACTAATTTTTTAGTTTCCTAAAAATGCTGGTACATTTAACCCGGTCTTTGAATATAATTTATAACATATAATCTTATACTATTTAAAATTAACTTTTTGTCTGTGTGTTGATCGGTTTTTTATAACCGATATAATTAGTGATGTTCTTACCCTCCAAAATTGTGCTCTGGAACTCCAGCCTGAAGCTTCGGAGCTCCATCGTTTAATCAGCAATTTTAGATTTATTTAAGCTTGAAATTCAGTTAAAGTTACTGTATGTACATTTTTAAGATTATTTTCTTTCTTTTAAATAAGTTTTGAAAAGAATTTAGAATACAAAAAAAATTTCGACAAAATATTTTATATCATTTTTCTTTAATTTATCATGAAATTAGTACAAAAATGGGGCATAGGGAACTTGAAGCCAAAAATAAAAATCTCTAAAACGTGTACCTAAGCCTAGGCGAAACCTACATTTTAGCCCAAACCTATTTTTTCTAACAGGCTCCAAGTTCCCATTGCTCGTGGATCCAAGTTCCCGAAAACTTTCGATGGCTCCAAGTTCCCTGCTTGTGGCTCTAAAGACCCCGTACTAGTATGACGCGCTGCAAGGCGTCGTCGCGGTTATTTACAAATTAAGCCCGATGGTATCCCGACAGCTATATACATACATACTATACCCGCATACAAGGTAAGTGTTTTCACGGTAAGGGGTGTTTTCTTATTGGCAACTCAAAGTTAGCTGACCTCAATCGAATTGTCTATTTAGCAAAATTAAATCGTCTATTTAACATTAATTTAAAATTTTGAAGAAAAACTGTTTAATGGTAAAGATGAAATTGTTTTGTTTATCGAATTACTCAATTCGGAACAAAATTTCTTTTTTTTTATAGGCTAAAGTTTACTAAAATTTGTATATTTTGTAAAAAAGCGCAAAATAAAAAACTCCGTGTTCCAGTTAGTTTTTTAAAACTTCATAACCGCACAATTGTAATTGGTCTTCTACATACAAATTTATGAGGTCAGCCAGATATAACTCAACCATAGTCAGCCCCATTAAGAAAGTAGACCCTGTTTAAAAAGGATTTTAATATCAGGATCAATTGCCTTAATTGTGGAAGGTTTACCTATGCATTCGAGGTAATCTTTTTTCGTTGCTATTATTAGCGGCCTTTGTTTAATAGCTAAAATACAGTAAAAGATAGATTTTAATTTGCTTAACAGTATACCAAATTATTTGTAACATTTTCCAATATAGTGCGCTCTTATTGTTTAATTAAAAATAGGATATTGTATTTTGTGTATATTTCTTGATTTTAGTGGAAGAAATTACTTCTTTTAAAAATACAGTAATTTTTCCCTGAATATCTGCAGTTTTTTGTAAAATATGGTAAAATCGTACCATATGGCAAATTATTTATTATCTAATATAAAGATTATAAACTTTTAGCCAGCTGCGGTGGAAATCGGAAAAATAATGACAGAATAAATTTTATTTTTATCAAAAATGTTTCAAATAGTTAAAATAACTAGTGTTTTCCAGCTAACTAGCTAGTTAACTAGTAAGTTAATTATTTAAAATTTTAAACTAGTAAGTTATCTAGTAAGTTAATTGGTCAAAAAAGCAAACTAGTAAGTTAACTATAGTAATTTAATTGCTCAAAATTATCAACTAGTAAGTTAACTAGCCCAAAAAATGCACTAGTTAACTAGTATAACTAGTAAGTTAACTAGCACAACTCTAAAGTCCGTTTTTTCGTCTTTAAAATGACGTTTTTAGTTTTTTTGTAGTTGTTTTGAAACATAAGTTATGAACGTTCGCGTAAGACACGTAATTTTGTGCGTTTTCGAAAAATGGCCAAAATTGGAAAAATTAATTTTTCAACCAAAAATTTTAAACGACTCCCACTAAATTTTCTAACGATGAAACTTAACTTTATTTTAAACATAAATATGTACTTTTTTTAAATTATTAGATGTTTTTGAATTTTTTGCAAATTTTTAAAATCAAACAATTTTTTTGAAAATTTTAACAATTTTCAAAGGGTCATAAAAAATGTTAAAAAAACTATATAAAAAAAACTGAGCCTCTAAAATAGGAAATTTTCTTTTCTATCAGGTGATATATAGTTTATTAGTTTCTGTAAGGTTAGCTAAACTCGGCACCTTCTATTCTCTATCAAAACTTGCCAAAATGGTTTAGTTAAAAGTCTTTCAAAAACATTTGTTTTATAATCCTGCCCCCAGATGTTTCAAGTGATTATGCAATTGATGGACGATTTAAAATATTTAAAATGGCGATTGACTCGCGACTTTTTGAGGTCTGCTAAACTTGGTTTAGCAGATCAAGGATTTTTCAAACAGAGGCAGATTTTTAGCTGGGTTTTTTACGCGAACCTTGCACCCATCTAAATTCGCAAAAAGGAAGCAAATCTCATCTTTTTGCAACCCTCCTTGGGAAATCAAAATCAAAAATTTTTCTGGGAAATCTAAAATGAAAGTGAGTTTTGATTAAATTGATACAAAATATTATTTTATATATAGGGTTTAATTGTGTAAATTTTATTGTGTTTAGTTTAAGAAAATATTAGTGTGTTTTATGCAAATTTCTATTTTTAGGTTATTTTCTTTGGGCTCTAACTCTCTCGCTCGGAATTATTTTATGATTGTGGTCTTCCTCTACATCCCGACCAACAGAGGGGTAGAGAGGGGAGGCACGTTTGGCCATGTTTGGCTCTCTGTGTTAAACCCAGGAGACAACCACGTGTTGAAGCGACTCCTCTACCTGGACCGTTCAAATTACTAAAAAGGGAATTAAACTCCACCCAGCGTTGACCTTCATCCTCGCCCTATCCCAGGGGCAGCTTAATTAACTACGGTTATTAAAATAAAAGTTTAAAACCCAAAAGTTTTTTAGAAAAGAAATTTACTAAACACTAAACATCCTTGATTGCTTCAGTTTTTGTTCAAGGTTTTAAATTTATGTTTATAAACAGTTTCAGTTTAAGATAAAGCCAAAAAATCTTCATGAATTTTTTGATTTTTTTTTTAATTTTGTGGGTTTTTGAAAATTTTTGTGTCTTTTGCGATTAAGACCCGTTAAAAAGTATGCTGATCTAGCATCACTATTTAATGCAAAATTACTCGCTTAAATCTCACTGAGCACTATACAGACCCAAATTTTTTTGATTTTGATAAGAAATTTAACTTTTCATAAATCAATGTGAATATTCCTAAATATTATTCATAAGAAATTAGTTTTATTCAACTAAAAACAGTTTAAAAACAACTTACCGCAGGACGTCTGATTGTTTTGAGTAGAACCTAAAAATCATTTTAAAAAAAACTAAGTAATAAAATGTGTGTGTAGATTTGGCAGATGAATGACAATGTAGGTTTTAAAAGCATATAATAACAAAAGTATAAAATAGATTTCTAAGTCAAAAGTTCAAAATTATATCTAAAATCTAAAACAACCCTTAAAAACCACAAAAATTGACTTTTTGTCATCTTTCTGACAATTTTTAATCAATTATGGTCAATTTTAAAACAGATAAAATGATATAAGCAAATGAAAATATCAACTTTATTGTAATTCCGTTAAATTCAATAAAATTAGAAAATAAATATTTATATTTAAATTTTAAGAAAGAATAAAATTTCTAAAATCTGTTCTACAACTTGCATGTGTCTTCTAGCATTAGATTGATAATTTTACTAAAATATATAAATAAAAATTTTAAAAAATAACGATTTTCGTTAAAAAACACTACATTTTTTAATTCCTAATAATAGAATTTTAAAATAAAAGGATTGTTTTGTTTTTAAATTTAATTATCAAATATACCAGTGTAAGCATTTAAAATATAAATTCAGATGGATTGCAACCATTTGTCATTATTGTGATCAATAAGATATTTTTATTTTGGCATTATTCACATTATATTGGCAATTGAATCACACCAATTTTTCAATTTAAAATAAGGGTGGTGTCCATTAGAGGTGTTAGGAAAGTTAGTTGTTTGTTAAAATGTCATTAAAAATCAGAACTGAAAATTTTGCTGATATCCCCCCAAGATCAATTCTGTGACTTTAACCGTTTTTTTTCAAAATTAAAATTTTTCAACCTTTTCTAGTATCCAAACAAGATGAGACGACGAGCAGGCAGTTTCACGATTCCCAATGCCCCAGGGCCTATTTCATAAAGATCTTTGTAATTGTAAATAAATAAAAGCATTTAATTTCTTCTTATTCTATTCATTAAAAAATACGCAAACAACTGTAGAATTTGTGGAATTTATAAATTTAATTTTTTTTAAATTCAGAACGCAATTTTATTAATATACTTTTTATATAAAAAGTCCAGGGGTCGCATTCTGGGTGGAGATCGGTTGGCGGCGGAGGGGGGCTTCTCGCCGCTTCTCCTCTTTCTCGTTCTTTATGTCTTCTTTTGTTTGTTTCTTCGATTGCTGTTGTTTTGTGTGTTGCTCGCTTCTCTTTTGTTATCCCCCCGTCCTTCTGACGCGTGGTTAAAAGTTATCCCGGGATAACTTTTTTACGTGCTTAAGGATGCGAGTGAAAAATCAATTTTACCCAGGTTAAAGTCGAGTAAATTTTTTATTGTTTTAAAAATAAGAATTTATCTTACTCAAGAGGTGGATAAATATTTTCTCCCATAGAATTAATTTAATAAAAAATAAAATACGCGCATTGACTAAATATTTTATTTTGCGCGAGATGGTTTTGCAGCGCGAGAAAAAAATATTAAAAAATTCATTGCAATCATTTTCTGTCCCATATGCGGCAGGTTTATTTATTTGCAATATATTTTTTTTTATTTTTATTGGAATGTATTTATCTGGGTAAATATAAGTGTTTTTCCAGAATGCGACCCCAGTTTACCCTTACTCAAAATACACAATGCATAATGCTTATTTTTCTTAATGAAAAACAAAAACTAACATTAGGAGTTAATAGAGTTGCTCCATCGTTGAAGGTGACTAAAAACTTACAGTGGGATTATATTGGGATAAAAAAATTCTAAAACAATAAACCGGAAACCTAAAGAAAGCCAACAAGAGAGCTAAATCTTTTTTTCCTTTATTTTATATTAAATTACGTTTTTAATTTTGTTTAACACAAAAATATGTTTACACGTTATATATAACAAAACGTAAAATTATTTTGTTCAAAACTGTTTATAAAATGTGTACAGCGGAAACGTTCAAAACGTATGTGCTTCCTAAAAAAAGAGTATAATAATTGTTGAAGCGCGCTGCCACTTGCACAAAACTTGAAACGCCGCTCCAAAATCCGACAATCCATATTGTGCATTGTGCGCAATTTGTAAACACATATTTTTGGGGTTTTAATGCATTGTGAATAGTGCGTAAGTGTAAACGCCCTTTAGCAATTTTATTAACTATTAAATTTACTAATTTATTTATAAAAAATAGATGGAAAACTACTTCTAAAATTAAAAGTAAGTAGTTAAGTAGTAAGCCACAATAATGCTTATAAAATATAGTCGAATAAAATCTAGCTAACCTTGATAAGTGCAGTATTGAATTGACTATTTAACAACAAAATCATTTAAAATTTTTAACAAAAGCGGTTAAATAGTAAAGATCCAAACCATGTTTTAACAATAATTTATTAAATTACTTAATTTTGAACTAAAATGTTAAATTTTTAAGAACTAAAGTTGGTTATTTTCTGTGTATTTTGTGAAAAAGCGGAATTTAAAAAAAAACTTTTTATTTGTTTTAAAAGACGTCATAACCGCACAATTTTAATTATTCCTCTCATGTCTGCATATTATTTTAGGTCAAAAAAATATAATTCATATTCAACAACTACAAATAGTTAACCAAGCACTAAAATATATGGCTTGTTATTTGTCTTACCTGTATTGCACAAGCATGCAAGTAAAAAAATGCACCAGAGAATCATTTTTCTTTTCTACAAAATTTCTGAAAGTATAAAATTATGAAAATATTTAAAGTTTACAAAAATTGAAAATTAAAAAAAAACAACAAACTGATACAAAAACGTATAAAGCAAAAACTAAACTTGAATTATCATTTTGTTGTTTTTATATAAAAATTCTCAAAGCATCTTTGATTCATATTGCATAATCTTAACATAAAAAATTCATGAATAGAAAATTTAAAAAAAAAAAAAATAAAATGCTACAAAAACGTAAAAACCAAAAACTAAATTTTAATTATCATTTTGTTGTTTTTATATAAAAATTCTCAAACCTTCTTTGATTCATATTTCATAATATTATTTTGACGTAAAAACTTCATGACATTTTATGACATAAAAACACCAAACTGTTATTTATCATTTGTTGGTATTTGATGATACATAAAGAAAATCGGCACTTTTACTTTATTTTTTATTTATCATCTAATTTTTAACGTCCCTTTTTTTGTTCAGTTTATTGCTGAAAAAAAAAACAAACTGTGTTAATTTTTACTTCCATAAAAACCGTAAATTATTAATGCCAAAATGTTTACTAAAACTTTAAAAAACAAAAATTCATTGACAGTTTAAAGCAAAGAAAATAAGATCAAATATACTACAAACATTTAATAAGTTATGTTATCGGGGTATTTAGAAACATTCAATAGTCCCAATAGATCAAGACGCGTGGATCTTAAATCTGGCTGACCTACTGTATGTATAGTAAATTTTTAAATGGACATTAAGGCACCAATTAAAATTACAGTAGGCGGTCGCGTTGAGGGTCAATTTTAAACGCCCGTTTCTCGGCCGGTATTCGAAACTTTCGCGACGACTAGGCGCGTTGAGAAAGTTTCCTATGATTTTGGAAGGTTTTTTGGCTCTTATTATATCGCGACTGGCCTATAGAGAGATCCGAATAGTGCGCAGGATTTAACACTTCTAACGTCATAAACGCGTTTCTGCCTCCGCGGTCCAAAAGTAAATACACCTGTAGCCGCACTCATAAAAGGCGATTAATCAAGGATTAACCAAACATTAAACATAGACGTCTTTTTGTCCTGGAAAAAGAGAGAATCGGATTAAAAAACTGATAAAAACTGACTTTAAACGCGGTTTTTGGGCTTTTTCTCATGTTTTATTACTTGAAAAGTATACATACTGTTTTAACGAAAGTAGGGTAGTGCATTTAATTTCGACACTTTTCCCAATTGGGCATTTTTGATTTTGGACTATATCTTTGGTAATCCTGGACGGAATACGACGTTTGATAGCTCAAATGAAAGCTAATTATATGTAGATGACTGTCATGAGCGTTTTATTTGTTATGTTACGATATTTTCATGTGAAATTGTGTGATTTATAAAAAAATAAAATTGTTACTCGTTTTTAGAACATAGGCAATTCATGATTACGCAATAAATTGGTTTAAAAATTAAACTGTCCTGGTAAAATTTAGTCTATTTTCCGAATTTTTAATCCCCGTGGTTCTACGTTGGGTCTGTGGTGAGCAATCGTTATAAAATAAAATAGTAAAATTTCGGCACTCATATGCTGTAGGTAAAAACGTGTTGAATTAAGTGGTCGGGTGTTAAATTGTAGTTGTAAATAGTTAAAAGACAACGTTGAAATGTGTAGGGGTCATAGCACTGCACTTAAACTCGATTAAGAGGGTCCTTTTAAAAAGTGCCGAAATTAAATGCACTTTTTTCCCAAATATTGCTCATTTTGATACTATTTGGCATTTTAGCTGTAACTTTTCGCCAGTTACACGTTGAACAACAAGTAGATTTTTAAATTAAAGAAAACTGTCTGAAGATAATGATAGGCTTTTAAATTTTTGAAAATGATGATTTTTTTACTGAAAAACAATCGATTGTTTGTAAAGTGCCGAAATTAAATGCATATATTTAATTTCGGCAATTTTTCATTTTTTAAAAAACTGATTTAATTAAGTAAAAAAATACTTTCGTATAGTAAAACTTTTGTGACGCAACGCAGTATCGTGAAAGCTTCAAAATGAGCTATCAAACATGAAAATCGGGCCATACAGTAAAAAGTTACATCGGAAAAACTAAAAAGTGCCGAAATTAAATGCACTACCCTATTTTTATATAAATAATTGTCAAATTTTAAGAATAGTTGAAAAAAGTTAAATACATGATATTGTTAATTTTTGATTTCGAAATAAAAAAAATAAAATTGAAAAAGACGAATTTTATTTCGATTTTGCATTGGTTCACATTATTAATTTAAATTGATAAAAATTTAATTCCTCTGTATGTTTGATTATGTTATAAGTTTATTGTACATTATTAATCATTATTTAAAGGAATTGAGTCTTTTATCAATTTATATTATATTATGTGAGCCAATGCAAAAGCTAATCAACAATCGTTGGTTAATCCTTGGTTAATCGCGCTTTATGAAAGCGGCTGATGGTGATTGCTACGGCAAAAGGTTCGAGAACTGAATATGCACGCAAACGCATACGCCTGTAATGCTGTAAACGGGTTCTCCATAGTTTGGACCGCGGAGGCAGAAAAGTGTTTATGGCGTTAGAAGTGTTAAATCCTCCGCATAGGGACGACCGGGGCCCCGCCCCCGGTCGAGGCTTGCCCCGACACTTTTTTTCTACCCCAACCCCGGCTCCGGCCCCGGCCCTGGCAAACGCAACTTTCTCTACTCCGGCCCCGGCATGGCCTCGGCAATTTAGCTGTTAAATACAACCGAGTAAAACCAGGGTAAGGACCCCAAAGAATACAAATTTTAAAGCGCTTTTTACACTTTTTGACAGCAATAAATATATAAAATTTTATTTAAAGAGCTAATGTTATCGCTTTAATAAAGAGGATATTTATTATTTATATTTTAAGATTTTATTAAAACTCTATTTTAATCATAATAATCAAAGTTTATAATTCCTTATTTTAATTATGAGTCGTTATTCTAAAAAGTTAAAGACTTCTTGGGCATTTAAAACATTTGGAAATTTTATTTACAAGGTTAGGGTTCGACAATAGAAGTCCATTCATAAGACGTATACAATAAATATTAGAGTTATTATAATATCATTGTTTATATCAAAAATATATAACCCAAGAAAATTTTCGGCTATGTGTACAGTAAATTTTTAACTAAATTTAAAGAAATTTAAAAAAGCACATCTTACTTCTCGGCGCAAGCTAGTGCACATCTTACTTCTCGGTGCACTCCATAGACATTTTCTTGCACAGCGATATTTCGTACACCAAACTCGTTTTTCTGACACGTTTACAAAATTGCCCCGTACCAAAAATTAGCAGAAATTGGTAATAAATGCTATTAAATTAGCTCATGTACAACTGGACATTTGTTTGGATTATAGTATGTTCTTATTTTTATATTAAGGTGTTACTGAAACTGTTTTAAAATTTACTAATGCTAAAACATTTTTTTACAATAAAAAACTCAAGTTAATTTTTAGTTTTTTTCATTTTAGCATTTTTAAATTTATTGCTGAAACTAAAATTTTGGGTAGGGTCTATTTGCACTAGGATTTAATTTGGCAGGAAAACCCTGCGGAGTCAGTCCACTTTTTTAGCGAGTTAAATATTTTTATACAGGCCAAAAGACACCAAGCCTGAATTTTTTAACAAGAAATTAGTATGAACTGTTCGTATTTAATTTGAAAAAAGTTTTCGAATAAAATTTACATAAAAATTAATTAATACGTATCAAAAATTAACAATATTAAATACTGGACACAGTCTAAAAGGTGTACCACCCGGTCCAGAGTTCTCTTGCCAAAAGTTACGGACACCAGTTCGTATAAAGCCGGTCCAAAATTTTATGAATACCAATTGCTAGCTATTTAAATAGAAATCGCAGTAAAAATGATCTTTGAGCTTTTTTTAATTTGCCAATTTAGTTTAAGGTTTTTATAATTATATTTTTAATAAAAGTAAGCATATATAAGCCAAAAATGGTGAATACCTAATTTTTAAACAAAAAATTTGCTGAAAATCCGGATTTGTGCGACTTTAAAAAACCCGCCATTTTCTTTTATTTCAAACGCGTACTTTTAATTAATTAATTTTAATTAATTAATTTTTTTAATTAATTAATTTTTAACGCAATTTTTAACATAGTGTTTGTGTTTTACAGCGCATATGGGAGTTTTTTCACTTTTGCGTGAAATGCACTACACAGAAAAGTATATTGACAGCAAGAAAATCTCAGCGTAAGAAATCAGTGGTATACGCACAAAATTTCGCGTGTGTTAGAAATGTTGCATTTTTCTTGTACAATTTTATTGAAAATCTTAATGTATAATCGGAAATTTTCTTAGGCCATATGTTTTTGATAAATCTCTAGAAATTACAATAAGTAGTGAAAAATCACAAAAACAGTGTCATAGCAAAAGCTCACGTAACATTTATTTTATGATTTTTGGTTAAAAAATAAGCTAGGTGATTAAAATGACAAAAACTAACAACTTAAAACAATCTAGAAAGCGAACATATTTGTTTGTACTCGCAATTTAATATTTTACCTTTTACAATTTAAAAAGTTTTTTAAGTTAAAGAAACTGGTAATAAAGCTTTAAAAATGTTCTAACAATTTACAATGGTAAAAAGGTGCGTTTTAACCATACATGGGCAAGTTGGTCCGGAGTGGGGGGAGTTAAACCTCAAATTAGGGGGGGGTTAAAATCCGAGAAACGCAAAATACCCATATCTTTTTTTTTCTGGAGTGCATTTTACCCATATCGTTTTTCGATTTTGAAGGAAAAATAGGTAAAAAACGCTCATTTTAGGTCAAAAAGACCTTTATACCTTTAAAAAGCATTTTTGAGCTTTTTATTGTTTAAAACATTCATTTTGACATGAAAACTTAAGTTTGGAGGCAGTTAGAAGTCATTTTAAAGACATTTTTTTGTTCATTTTTCCAAAATTGGGGGTTCACCTTTTCTCCCCCCGACTTTTGAGTGGGGTCGGGGTTAAAATTCTTCTTCTCAAAAATACTTCTCAAAATTTGGGGGGTTAACCCCCCCCAACCCCACCCCCGTACCCATGTATGGTTTTAACCCCTACTGTATGTTTAGACCGAAAAATGTTGAATAGAGACATGTAAGTGAAGTTCTAAAAAAGATGTTTCTTCAAAATTATATTTTTGAAGACTAGCATTTTTTAGATTTAGAGTTACATTTATCTAATTATCAACATATTTGATTTATTGTAATATAAAGAAATTTCGCTATTGTCAAATAATTTTTTTATATCTGCATCCAATTTCGGTTATAGTTTCTTTAACACGTTTTGATTTTTTAATGAAAACATACTCCCTGTATAAAAATGCTTTAATTCCTGCTCTGCTTGTAGAGCATTCTTTAAAAGCAATAAAAACGGTTAGTGGGGTTAAGTTAACTCTGCGGCTCTCGACGATCGTTGACGAAGTTTAACATTGAGCAGCAGTAGCGTCGGCGTGGAATCGCTTCTGCGGATTTGCAGCGGAATGAATATCAAAAGGTTAAAATTCACTTACTTTTGCTTTTACTCTTACTGGGATTTTTTCCTACAAATACTTAAATTAATTTAAGTAAAATTTAAGTAATTTCAACAAGTAGATTTCCTATGGGCTTGTTGTAAAATGAGTCTCAGAGGAAATTTTTTTTAAGCCACTAACACGCTAAACACCATTTACTTAGACTATAAAAAACTTATTAAAATCAAAATTTATGCATAAAAATAGCAAAACACTTTGGAACAGAGCTCTGGAGCTCCAAAAATCGACCTTTTGCTCCGTTGCAAAATTACTTTTATTATACTTTTACTCTTACTTTTACTTAAAAATAGGTCTTGCTTTTACTTTACTTTATAAAATTTCGACCGTAAGTTTTATTTTTACTTTACTTAAATTAAACACAAATTACTTTAACTCAGGCCGGTTCACACCGACGGATAGCGGATAGCGGATAGCAGATAGCGGATAGCAGATAGCACGTTCACACCGAAATTACCTTGGATAGCAGATAGCGGATAACCGTTCACACTAGAGTAAAATAACCTCAGATAGCGGATAGCAGATAGCGGATAGTACGTTCACACCGGAATTACCTCGGATAGCGGATAGCAGATAGCAGATAGCGGATAACTGTTCACACCGG
>JASAMX010013563.1:0-19335 GCA_030248175.1 Microlaimidae sp. YZB2_3 | reverse complement strand
GGCTAACAGGAGAAAATTGCGCGGCTGACTCCGCAGTGGCTTTAAGCCTACGCCTTCCTAAAGCTAAAGCAAAGCCTAAACACAACCTAAACTTTCTTCGTGCAGCTATTTGTTAAAGTTTAGGTTGTTTTTAAGGCTTTGCTTAGGCTTAGGAACGCATAGCCTTAAGCTTAAAAAAGGTTATTTCACTCCAGGTAACTCCGCTGCGGAGTCAGCTGCGGAGTTTTCTCCTGTTAGCCTCTTTTAGTGCTTGCCCCTACTAAACCTACTACACCGTACCGTACCGAGCCGAGGTGAAAGTCCTCTTTGTTACAAAAATTGTTTGCAAGCAACTAAAGCAAAACCTTAAAATCAAGCTAAATTTAATGTTTTGTTTGATTTTGAGGTTTTGCTTAGGTTGCTTAGGTCGGTCGGTGTAGTAGGTGTAGTAGGTGTGGTAGGTGTGGTAGGTGTCTTTTAGTGCTTGCCTAGAATTTAGTGTTTGCCGTAAGATATCAGCAAACACTAAATTCCACCGACTCCGACTCCGCCTTAAATTTCTGCAAATTTATATCGATGTGCAGGTTAGGCAGAATCATCAAAATATCGAACAAATTGAATTAATTTGTATGTTTTTTAATCAATTTAGCTTTTTCTACGAGTAAATTTTTAGAAATTAATGATTTTTAACTGAATAAAAAAACATTAAATTAAGTTTAAAAATCATTAAATTAATAAATTTAAAATAGAATAAAATTAATTATTCTCGAAAAACTTATAAACTTTCAATTATTATTCTAGTGCAAGAACATGGTTTAGATTCTTGTTTTGATTTTTTTGATAAAGATATTTCATGTGAATTTAGGATTTGGCTAAGGGTTAGGAATTACTATTTTTGAATTTTTAAAACATTAATTATGACATGGACCCCTATACTCCTGGACAGTTGGCGTTTTGAGATGGGTGTGCAACAGATACATTACTGGCAGATTCTATCCAAAATTTTCGGACTAAAAACTTTTTGCAAATAATTTTCTTCATAAAAATATGTGATTTTGATTGTATCAATGTTTTTTATATTTTAAAAATGGGGTTTTGACAATTTTAGAGCATAATAAAAGTTTACCCAGTTTAAAATTTAACATTTTTGCTTTTTTTCATAAAATATTAACACGAAAGACCAAATATTTTTACCACTTTATTTATAGACATAGCGCTAAATTAAGAAGCAAAAAAATAGAAATTGGTTGTGGTATTATGTTACTATGTCAATAATTATCCAAAGATTATAAAATTATTAAAAAAGGACCAACCTACAAGTTTTTATATGTAAATAAATATTTTTATAGTAAAGCTAAAAAATAATATTTTGTCAAATTAATTAACTGATTAGTTTCTATTAAATAAACTAAAAAGATTAACATTTATACAGCAATATTGGGTTATAAAAAATAATAAGTTTTCAATAAATCAATTTTTGTTCGAAATTTTTTTTTATTTCATTACTATTTATTAAATATTAAACATGATATTGGAAACAATTAGCCAAATCGGGTGCATTGTCTGTAATTATCTAGTGATGTGCCCCGGAGCTTAAAGCTCCATAGCTCCGGAGCGAGGTTATAATTGTTAGGACAATCAGCTCTAGGAGAAACCCTTCGAGCTCCGGAGCTGCTACTTCAAAATCCGCCCTATTTTTTGCTCTAATATTGCTTAATGAATGTAATATTTTTTTAGTTTATTTAGTAGTAATTAATCAGTTAATTATATAAAATATTATTCTTCTAGCTTTCACCTCATAAAAATATTTATTGACACAAAAGATTTGAGGGATGTGCCATTTTTCATAACTATAGTTTAAATTTTTTACGTTAATTATTGTCTATAGTAAACATAATACCACTACCAATTTTCATTTTTTTGCTTAGTAATTCAGCGCTATATGTGGAAATTAAGTGATAAAAATATTTCTGTACTTGTTTTAATATTTTATGAAAAAAAGCAAAAAATATGAAATTTTAGTACTAAATGGAATTTTATTATGTTATAAAATTTTCAAAAAAACAATTTTAAAACTATAAAAAAACATTGATACATTCACAATCACTTAGGGTAACTGACTTAATTTCGGCCACCAATTTAGGGTGTTAGAAAATTTTCTTATTTTTAAAACACAAAAGAACCAGCACAAAAGTAACTGGATTAATGTTGAATAAAGTGTTTTTGTAAAAGTTTTTTATTTTTGTTATTCTACATTATAGACATTTTTATACAAAAAGTGAATTTTTTGTGATTTTCCTAATTTTTGCTTTGTGTTTAACTTGTATCAGAGTTTAAAGTGAAGCAGATATAACCTTCAAATATTTTCTATTTAAAGCGCAAAGTTGTTAATTTTTACGTTTTGATATTTTCTTCAAATCTCACTTTGCAATTTGTTTAAGTTAAATTAGCACATTTTTATATTTTTGTTAATTTTGGCCACCTGGAAATTTAGGTGAAAGAACCTGCCGTTTTCAAATATCTTCTATTTAAAGCGCAAAGTTGTTAATTTTCATGTTTTGATATTTTCTTCAAAATCACTTTGCAATTCGTTTAACTAACTGCACATTTTAAGATTCCGTTAATTTTGGCCACCTGGAAATTTAGGTGAAAGAACCTGCCGTTTTTAAATATCATTGTACTACCGTATTTATAAAGAATTTTTTTTGCTCATTTGACTATGTTTTGACGTTTTTTAAGCCAAAAATAAAAATTGAACAAAAAATACAGATTATTAAAACTTGTTTTTTTAAGGTTTTGACATAATTATTTAAAGTCTGGCTAATAACTATTAAAGTTCGCAAACGGGAAAAATTAAGTTATATGTACCAAGAACAATACCTAAGGGTAAATTTGCAACCTTTAGAAATTTTTATTGTTCATTTAAGCAATAGTTATGGCCAGTTTTTTGTAGGTAGCCGAAATAAATGGCACGCGCCTTAACTTCGGCCACATTAAAAAAAAGTTTAAACCTTTACTGATTTTTAAGTGTAACAGAAATATTCAAATTGGCACTGGAATAACAAATATAGCTATTATTTGATTTTTAGGCCAAATTTTGGCTTGATTGGAGAAGCCAAAAAAAACTTATTCAAATAATAAAAAAGGTGACCGAAATTAAGTCAGTTACCCTAATTGTATGAAAAAAATTATATACAAAAAGTTTAAAGTCCGAAAATTGAAGATATGAGCACATGTAAAATCTGTCAGTGATGTATCTGTTGCACACCCAGAGATCCATTCCAAAAAAACGCCGACTGTCCAGGAGTATAGGGGTCCACGGTTATACTTGAAGAATGCCGGAAAAGTTTTTAGTCGCAGGAAAGATAAACATAGACAGCTGTAAATTGGCCTATTAACAATTGTACTCACGGTCACGGGGATGTACGCAACTTTTCCTTGTAACATGACGCCTAATAAAATCTCCACTTCAGAAAAAACGCCTTTTGGTTTCAATTTCATAAACTTATTTTTAAAAACAATTTTTTGTTTAAGCGACAAAGTTTTGCTTACTTTTTACACGTCTTTTGTGCATAAAAAATAGGTTTTTTAGTTTTCCATTAAAAAAGCACACTATTAAAAACAAATTTACATAGACAAATTTTTGCTTGATTAAAAAGTTTCGCTTAAGCTTAGATTTTCCATTTTCAAGAACAAATTATTAAATAAAAGTTTATCATTGAAAAAACTTTACTTGATTTTTAAATTTTTTTAGGCTTAGAGAAAAAAGGATTAAAGCAAAAAATCATAATTTTCTGTATACTGTCAATGGAAACATTCTAGAAAACGTAAAGGCTGTAAGGGATTTGGGAGTTTATGTAAAAAAACTTAAAATTTTCCGAGTATTGCAAAATAATGGCGTTGAAATTGTGGACTATTTCCGCATAGGCGCAGAAAAAACCATGAATGGGGCCCTAAGCCCCGATTGATGAAAATCAAATTTGCTTCTATAGGAATGCGCAATAAAATTGCTCGTTCTGGGAGCAAATTAAAGGAGAGCAAAATTAGGGGTGTCTTCATCCGCCCATCGTTAACATATGAGCAACGCACAGCTCAGGCGTCTCTGTTAAAAACTGTCAAAGAGCACAGAGAGATGCAGCCTAACTCTAAGCTTTACATTAGATACAGTAACAACGGTGATCCATATATATTTGATGGTATAGGAAAAAAGAATTTTAAAAAGAAAGAAGGTGTTGTCAACACCCCATAGGAATTCCTACGACCCACTCGCAACACAGATCAAATTAAAGCTTTATGTTTTAATGCGAGGAGTCTCAGGAATTCCTTGTCAGAATTTGAAATTTTATTATTGGTCAATGATGCAACATATAACAGTTTAAATTTTAATTTATTGTTTGTGACTGAGAAATGGTTGTCTCCTGACATAAACAATGAATTAATTGACCCATTTAGTAAATATCATGTAATTCGTTATGATAGGCTAAATCATAAGTACGGTGGCGTTTTGTTGTTAATTTAAAAGAATGATCAAACTATTGAATTTGAAATAAACCACAGATATGCAGACAGAGATAGCGGCTTGTGACATACTTTTTAAAGACATAAAAATTAGAGCGATTTGTTTATATAGGCGCCTTCAGACATCCAGACAGAAAGACGAAGTAATTTTCGAATTAATCAGACACCTAATATATAATTTTGATGGTACAGTAGTCGTTTGTGGAGACTTCAATCTCCCAATTAAATTGAATAATATGAAAATAGTTTTAAATAATCAAAATGAAAGAAATTTTTTTCTATTCAGTCAATTAGGACTTTCTCAAATGATCAAAGAACCCACAAGGCAAGAAAATTTTTTAGATTTGATTCTGACCACTGATATTGATATTTTTAACTCAGTGGATGTGGCACCAAATTTTCTTAATTCTGACCATCTATCTATTATGTTTGAGCTCAATGTGTGTTTAAACAGTTTAAATAATAATATAAATCAAAAAGAAATTATACCAAATTTTGCGAATGCTGACTATGATTCTTTTTTTTTGCTATATGCTTCATATAACTGGGATGAACTTTTTAAAAAGTGTTCCAAAGTTGAAGAGCAATGGCAATGTTTTAAACTTCATAAACACAGGTAAACTTCATACGACAAATACCAAAAAGAATAAATATCCAGCAAACACAATTTCAACGCCATTATTTTGCAATACTCGGAAAATTTTAAGTTTTTTTACATAAACTCCCAAATAAATCCCTTACAGCCTTTACGTTTTCTAGAATGTTTTCATTGACAGTATACAGAAATTTATGATTTTTTTTGCTTTAATCCTTTTTCTCTAAGCCTAAAGAAAATCTAAAAATCAAGTAAAATTTTTTCTATGATAAATTTTTATTTAATAATTTGTTCTTGAAAACGGAAAATCTAAGCCTAAGCGAAACTTTTTAATGAAGCAAAAATTTGTCTTGGAAAATTTGTATTTAATAGTGTTCTTTTTTAATGGAAGACTAAAAAACCTATTTTTTATACACAAGAGACGTGTAAAAAGTAAGCAAAACTTTGTCGCTTAAACAAAAAATTGCTTTTAAAAATAAGTTTATGAAATTGAAACCAAAAGGCGTGTTTTCTGAAGTGGAGATTTTATTAGGCGTCATGTTAAAAAGAAAAGTTGCGCACATCCACGTGACCGTGAGTACATTGTTAATAGTCCAATTTACAGGTGTCTATGTTTATCTTTCCTGCGACTAAAAATTTTTCCGGCATTCTTCAAGTATAACCCACTAAAGTGGTCACTGGAAAGATGGATTGTTTAAAACCGTTATTTTTCAAGTAAATTATCGTGATAAAACTCACAAGTAACATTTATTGTGGAATTTAGAACTTAATTTCCCTAGTTTCACAATGGAATTTCTTTTCAGATACTCAAATAACCGCTCCATTATTAAAAAATTTTAAAAATAGTACTAAGAATAGTCCTTTTTAGAACTTATTTATCATACGCCTGAGGAACATTTCAAGTAAACCATGAGTCCGTAATCTGGCGAACGTGATTGGTTCGCCTTGGTAATACAATGCATTGTGTAGTGTTTCATATAAACCTTGCTAGAATAAATGATGATGATGATGTTGATGGTGAAAACGTCATTTATTGTGCAGAAAGACATTAAAAAAGCATAAAAAATAATTTCTGCAAGAATGTATGAAAATAATTTATAAAGAAATTATGAATTAATTTTCATACATTCTTGCTTTCTGTCATAATATATATTTTTTTATCCATGTTTTTATAGTAATATCTTCGTATGGAATAAATATTATGTATAAGAGTTTGGCCCATCTTATGTAAATTAAAAAACAACCTGACTCCGTTTGCTGCGTTTAAATTAAAACGAAATCCAAAACATTTAATGTCACTCTAAAGACGAATTCTATCAGGGTGAAAACAGCCGGGTGGTAAAGTAACCACTCGTTCTTCGAGAAAATATCACGTGTAGAGAAACACCTGACGCAAGTTAATAATAATTGGTTACATCATCTCTGCCAACTTTTTTTTATTATATTTTTTTTTCGCGCGTTTATTGTTTTTTTCTTTCTGACGGCGAGCGGTTACGCCCTTAATTTCAGCCTGAAGATTTTTAACTTTAGTTATATTTTTCACGGATTCCTGGGGCCTATTTCATAAAGATTTCTGTAATTGTAAATTAATAAATGCATTTCAATTTTTTCTTATTTTATTAATTAAAAAATACGTACGTAACTGTGGAATTTACGGAATTTACAGACATGTAATTTTTTAAATTCTAAACGCAATTTTATTTATATGCTTTTTAATTAAAAATGCAAAAGAAAAATATGCGTTTATTAATTTACAGCTGTAAATTAATTACAAGCAATTTTTATGAAATAGGCCCCTGGCCGCGGCCGCGTAATAAAATTATTCAAAATACAATTGGCATTTTTGTTATTGTTTTTTTTAATTTTTTTAATAATTATTTTGCGCGGCGGCTGTTCCAACCAATCGCGTTCTGTCGCGCTCTGTCACTTCTACAGTGCCGTTGAGTTTAGTTTTCTTATTTTCCATATAAAAAATAATTTACATTAAAACTAAAAGAAACATTATTTAGAAAACTGATATGAGGATTTAAATAACCTACTGCCTGACATGGATTTACCTATGCCATATTTAAATTGCCAAATCTAAAAACCAATATTTAACCTTTTATTAAAAAAAAATTAAACTTAGAAATAAAACCAAATTTTTTAAATTACCTGCAAACAATTTTGAATGGATTTAAAAAAATATAATTGTTTAAATGTGAAAAAAATAAAATAACCGTGGAGACCACAACAGGGCCCTAATTTTTTTTGTCCTTCGCAAATCAAAACGTTGAAAATGGTTTGTTGGGTTCCTGAATCTGTTTCTTTAAGTCTAATACCTAGGCTATTAAAATTTTTTTTCGAATTAATCATTGTAAAAAAACTGTACATTTAAAACAATGAGTAATTTATTCATTACAAAAATACTGGTACTGGAATTAATACTAGTACTAATTCCTGGAATACTGGAATTAAATTTGGTTTTTTGAAAAAATACTGGTACTGTACTCGAAATAATATTTGAGGTAGGGATAGTACTGGTACTGTACTGCAAATAAAATGAGGACGGTACTTTTCCTGGTACTGTACTGGATTTTTTTTAGACAACCAGCATAGTACTGGTACTGGAATAAAATCTGAGTATTGTAACAACTACACTTCAGTGACAACTTTAAAAACTTTTAAAAAGTAGAATAAATGATTTTGACATGACTTTGACTTGAAAACTTTCCAATACTACATATATAGTGTCAGTGGTAAAATACGAAAAACTCATCTTTTGAAAAGTACGTTTATATGACTGCATTTAAAAAGTGAGTTTTCTGCATAAGAAATGCTACAAATACGAGCTTGTACAGAGTCCAGGCTTGTACGAGTAGGGATGCATTGGCACCAGATTTTAATTGTGAGCTGAGCATTATTTAGTACTCGCAATTAAAATAATTGTGAGCTTGAGTCTGAGTACTCACAATTGAATATATGTAAGTACCTATTGGTATTGAGAATTTGTGAGCCTGGCGAATGTTCAAAATGTACTTACCTATAGCATAGATTTTAGGATGACCGTATGGCGTAAACAAGAAGGGAATGACCGTTGTCCGTAGAAATGGGGCTATGGGTCGATTGAGCCCTAAAATGAGGTCAAAGGGCAGAAGAGCAGCAATGGATCCCTTGACTTGCCAGGGGCTGAATACCTCCCCCCACGGGGAGAAAATTTTAAATTGAAGACTGTAAAACACCAAGACACCCCAGAAAACATTGCAAAACACTGATTTAACTAACATATGAAATCCAATTCATTTAACTAACATATAAAATTTCAGATAAAATTAGGGTTTTTAATTAAAAAATAAATGTAAGGCCTCATGGCGTGTAAAAATGACATTAGATATAAGCAATCATATATTTCAACTACGAATGTTTTATTGAATAAGAGAAACTACAACATATTTTTCTTGATTTTATAGATTTATCAAGTTTTATTGCGGTTTTTTAGCGAAAAGGGTTATATTGATTTAAAAAACAAAAAATTCTCAGTACTAACACTAAAAGTTATATACCTTTTGCATAATTAAATTTAAATATAAAAGGCGCTTTATAAAAAATGTAATATGAAGACTGACATTTTTAATATTTTTTATTGATTTAGTTTAAGCGAATTAAATTTAGAATAAATGTTAATGCTTAGAGCAATTCAAACTAATTTTTGTAAATAATAATATGTTCTAAAATAGAAAAATATCAATTTTTATGTAAGAAAAAAATTTGAAAAGAAATAGAATAAAAAATTAAAACAAATGCTTTTATGTTCTAATGATATTTCTGTAATTAGTGTATTTTTAATAGCATCTAACATGTCACATAAAACAAAATTGTTTTATTATATTATTTAAACTTCCCAGGGTGAAATTAAGTATATTATTAAAATAAACTTTTTTTTATTTTTTTCCAAAAAAATGATATTGAATATAGAACAAGACATAAAAGAAGCACTGTTACAACTCAGTCCTATAACGCCCTGAATAAACTACTCCTTTAATACAAAAACTATCTACATAGAATTTAATATTTTTATTTCTTTAGACCAATTCGACAACATATTTTAAAATTTAAAATTTAAATTTTCAGTTACAAATAGTTTTATGATCCTGCGTTATAAGAATTTGATTTGCTATGCAATTTTTTTTTATCAAATCGACCTTTTTGATTTTTTGTAAAACTATTACCTTGTGTTCCGAAAGCTTGTAGCAATTTTTCGTCGAAATATTTAACAAGGCCAAAAATAAAACTTTTTACAGGACATTTTTATTAAGTAAATTTTAGTGCAAAAATCTATAGAAAACCAACGTATTTTTGTGTTTATTTTGACCTCATTTATGTTCATTTTATTTTCACCTTGATTCAGAATTTTTAGAAAGTTTTTGTCAAGATATTAATGTTTTAGTGAAAAAAACCTGCAATTTTTTTCTTAAAACAGTCGGAAAATTTTCGGTATAAGAAAAAATGCTGAATTTATATCCCTTATGAAAATTTTTATTTAAATGAAAAAGTGTCAATTTTAAAATTTTAATTTCGATAGAGTTTTTAACAAAAAAAAAACGCAAAAAGTATAATTTTTATAAAATACCTGTATTGTTTATTGAACGGTTGTTCGCTTTCCACGTTTCACAAACAATGGAGCATCACGACGGTTAATTCAATGTACGCAAAGGCCTAGAGAAGAATTGAAAATAATTTGTATAAGACCGGAAAAAATGAGGAAGAAGAAAGTGTTTACAACCAACAGTTTTTTTTAGAATAATTGTTTAATGTTTAATTGTAATTTTCGTGTATTATGATCTTGTTTTTTTGGTTAATCAAACTTGTATTCAAATTATTTTTAAATCTTCTCAAGACCTTTGTGTACATTGAATTAACTGTATTGATTCTTCATAGGGTAACAGTCTCAGGGTTTTTTGAAAGAAAACACTAATATTTCGAGAAATAATTCATTAAAATCAAAATAAATCAGGGTGTAAAAATAGAGTTAAAAATACGACGCTTGTTCTTTTTTTATATTTTCATAACAAAACTTTTTTTAACGATGAAGGCATTGCTCCAGGATAAAATCACCAAAAAATCCCTAATTCAGCTTTTTTTAAATAGTCTAAAGGTAAAAAAAATTGTTACAAGGTTTTGGAACGCAGAATAAAGTTTTGCCAAAAAATAGTCGAAATCAAAGACAAAACTTTTTGCTGGATTTTTAAGTGTTTATTCTAACACACATTTTTTTGTAGAAAATTTAGTTTTTTTAAATGAAAGTGGAAAACCAACAGATAAAACCATGAGTAAAACATATGTTATCAAAAAAATTTTAAGTCCTGTATAAAGAGTGGCGTCCATATAATCCGTTGAAATAACTGCCTTTTGAATAGACTTTAAAATGGCACATTTCTTTGAGTTATGTCATAATAATGGCATATTTTTTCATTAATTCGCGTGAATTTAAATGGATTTATTTATTTACGTGAGTTTAGATAAATTAAGTTGTTCCATTATTTAATTAAAACAAGCTTTTTATTATAAATAGAGTGAATTAACACAAGAATATGACTTTAAAATAGAAATTCCATTTCAATTGACTGAAATAATTTGTAGAAAAAATCCGGCAACAGAAAGGATTGCAGAGCAGACAGCAGACAGTGGTGACTAAGGGTTGGTTCATACTTATGTAAAAACGTCCTTTGGACAAAGTCCAAAGGACGTTTTTACATAAGTATGAAAAGGACGTTTTTACATACGTTTATACGCTGTGTTTGTCCTTTGGACAAAGTCCAAAGGACGTTTTTACAAAAGTATGAACCAACCCTAAATCGACCGAAGTCACATAAGGAATAATTTCCATACGATGTGGTTTAATTTGCATGGCAATAATTGGCCCGCAGCTGATGTGCCGTTCCTTATAATGTTCAGATCAGTAAAAGTGCGGTCAGTAGTTTTTGCGTTGTTTTCCAACAAAACATTATGGCAATTTTACATTTGCAAACGTATTTTTCCACACCAGAATATCTTTATGTGACTTTAGTCGACTCCAACCGAATTAATGTCTCACTGTAATTTCAAATAATTTTAAGAAGTTATAGATAATTTTCGGTCCGTATAAAAACACCATGGACAAATTTACCATAGGCCAAAATCACCATAAACGCTACAAATAAAATATAATAACGTTAAAATATAATGCGTTTGCAATATTTCTTTTAAATTTTTACACTTGGAAAATACAACAAAATTTTATCATGATAAAATTTAGCTTGATTTTAGGACTTTGCTTAGGCTTAGAAAAAAATTAAAACATTTTTAATGCTTTTATGATTAGTTTTTTTAACACATTTTAGTTTGCAAACGCATTTACGATTGTTATGGTGAATTTGCACTGCGTTGTGGTGAATTTTGCCATGATTTTACCCTATACTTTTATGGTTATTTTGCACGTCACCATAATTCTAGCAATCGTTGAGGCGATTTTTACAACGACAAATTTAAGCCCTTTTTAAAATAGAAAAAGTTTGGCTGTTTCGAGCAGCAGTTTGGCTTTTTCGAGAGTTTGGCTGTTTTGTTTGTTTTTTTTTCGACAAAACATTTTTTTGCTCCTGATTGTAATAACTTTAAAAATTAAGTTTGAAAAGCTTCTCTTTTTCGCAAATTAATGTGGACCATAGGAAATTTGCAGCTGGTTTGCTCAGCAATTGAACTAATTAAAAATTTATACTATATGATAATTTGTTTACACAGTTAACTAATTATACAGAACACCGTTAAAATTTTTCTATAGTCTGGTGCAATAAGCAATAATTATAAAAGAATCATAATCACAGCAATTTTTGAAAAGCGCAAAATCTAAACTTTTTCAAATTAGGTTATATTTTATGTGTAAAAAATAAGTATTTGAAAAGTGGCGATTTCGCGCCTGTCAAAGATTGTTGTGAGTATAATTTTTTCAGTTGTCATTACATCAGAATAGAAAAACTGCAACAATGTTGTGCAGTTTGTTCACTGTATAAACAAATTATTATATAGTAGTTATATCAGTTGCACATTTTTCGTCATATTAATATTTTTTGGTAAAACAACGATATTTATAATGGTTTTTTATGTCTGTAGAGTTTAAAATATGTTTTTCTTCTTCAAGCATGTAAATTCATTTTTTTATTTCGAGAATTATCTTTATTGTTTTGTGAATCTTAAAATCCTACTCTATTATATGTTTATATTTTTATACCTTTTAAAATTTTCTTTTCACTTAATTAATAAACATAACCGCCGGAGGTTTTTGCTGGTAAAAAAAAGGTTGTATCACTTTTTTTAAATCAACCCCAATAAATACTCATTTTTGTAACGTGAATTTGCATGTTCCCACGGATGTTGCAGTTTAATAGTTTTTTTGTTTAAACCGACTTTAATGATTGTAGTTGCTACGCGAATGTATGACAATTAACTAGTGGTGTTCCCATTAAAAATCACGCTCCGTGATTTCGATCATTCAAAAAGAAGAGATTCGTCCTTTAAATGAGCGATCTCATGTTTATTTAAGCTTACAAGTTATTTTAACAGTATTTTTTGCTTAATGCGTTTTTTTGCAATTTTAGATGTCATGTTTTATCTGATGATGGATTTTAGAAATAAATCCGAAAGCTTATATGTATTCAATAAACGTTTTTACCTTATGTCTTATTGCAAGTATTTTTTAAAGTTATTTTTATAGCTTTTCTCTAGTAAAAAAATTACTCACAGAATTTTGACAAAAATTATCTTTGGAATTATATAGTTTTTAATTATTTATGAAATTAGTACTAAACTAAGGGGAGTTCTGAAGATCGGAACTTTGCTCTGGAGTTCAAAGGGACCTTAACTAATACAAAATAACAAACCTGACCTGTGCACGGTTTGGAAATGTCTCCCCCTCCGGAATATTAGTGACTGTGCCCCCCCCCCTTCCCCACCCAAAAATAAATCGCATCCAAATATACTATGGCGCCATGTTTGACCTATTATGATGAGATTACCGCAAAATTTTAAATTTTTAGCCTATTTCAATGCATTCATTTTTAAGCCATTTTAGACCTATTTTTACTTAAATTTTGTTTTTGTCCTTTTTTCGTTTCTCCCCTGCTTGTCCCCCCCATTTTGGAATTGCCCCATCCCAACACCCCCCCGGGGGGAGGGGGGTCAGTGCACAGGTCTGGCATAACAACGTGGAATCATGTCACTTTAAAAAGTCTTGGCAACCCTATAACATCCGATAAATTGAATAAACCGAGTCGGTATAAAATAAAAATTAGGGTATCAATAATCTGTGTCGGCAATACCGAATTTATTTTGTCGAAAGGCGTGTAGCTATAATCTCACGCTCATAATTGTATGTTGATGAATGTTCACTAATAATATAAAAAAATAAAGCTTTATTAGTCTGATCAAGTTCTATACTATTCTAAGACTGATATTGATAGAATAAAATAATCACAAATGTACCGGTATTGAGTCGTAATGAGCGGTTTTGGGAATAATGGATTTTAAAATAAAAAGCAAACAAAAAATGATTTCTACCGAAATGCAACAAACAAAACTTAAAGAACACTGAATTTAAAAGGAATTATTGTAGAGTTTTAAAACGAACTCATTAACCATCGTGAATGTATACCCAAACGATATAATCATACCGCATTACAAAGACTAACCCACACAAGAATGATGTGGAACGAAATAAATTTATGTAAGCATAGTTTCTCACTAATAAAACGGTGTTTTCATAAAAGGTTTTTTTACTGTTATACCTATTTTAATTTAAAGGAGCACTGTCACAAATCAAATTCCTATAACGCCCGAACAGGACTGCTCCTTTAATACTGAACCGATTTTCTTTTTTTTCTTTTCTCTTCCAGCTAAAATTTAAAAATGTTATTAGTCGTAGTGGAGCACTCTAAATACCAAAGTTGAGTTAGGTAAGTTTGGTATTAAAGGAGCAGTCCGGTTCGGGCGTTATAGGAATTTGATTTGTGACAGTGCTCCTTTAAATGTTATGCGCTGATATAACTGGGTCTGAATTAAACATTCAGTTGCCAAAAAATTCCATTCCGCATTATTTTTGAAAAAAGTTTCACGTACAAATATTACAAAAGCGCTGTCTGTAGTATGTTCCATATTTTTCCAACTTAACTTTTAATAATTTATGCATTTTTCTATCAGCTTATTATAAAATCAAAAAAATGATCGCAAACGAATAACCATGGATCAATATTGTTTATCAAGTTTAAACTTTGCGATTTTTAGAACAAAACGCATCTGAAAAAATTAGCACAAATAATGTTGCAATGAAAATAAGTTCCAGTGGGAATGGATCCCTCGACCTCAAAAATTTTAAAAGTGGCAGACGGGAACGGCTCTATCCGACTGCGCCACATAACCATCTGCTCAACTATTTTAAAAGAGGTTTATAAATTCACGGCTTTTATTAAATCTAAAATATGCACACACAACAGATTAACAGCACGAGAGCTATTATGGCAATTTAAAAAAATCATATATTTCAATAAAAACATTATTATTTGGAGCTTTAAATTTCACCAAATTGAATTAAATCCACGTTTCGCCGCAATTTTGAAAAAAATTAACCCCATTTTTTACGGAAAATTGTATATTGAACAATAAATACAAAAATATTTTCATTAATTTTTACGTACGTTAAAAAGGATAACGGTGCCTCTTTATTGGAAGTATTTTTTAAATAAATACTGAGTAGTGAATATTTTTAAGCCTTTAAAAATTTTTTGTTGCAATTTGATTTTTAATATCAATTATTTCAACTACTACCAATATATAATGAATGTGCAGACCTGTGCACTCCCCCCCCCCGGGGGGTTAAAACGGGTGGGGGGCAAATGGCGTATTTTTAGGGTACTTTTTAGTTTTTGGCGGGGGGGCAATAAAACGGGGGGGGGGGGGGCAAATTCTCCAATAAAACGGGTGGGGGGGGGGGCATTTTCCGTGCATTAGGTCTGAATGTGCACTTTATAATCGTGGTATTTCTGCCTTTTTAACACTCATATTAATTTTTTATGGAAATATTTCTGTATTTTGCGAGATCTCGTATGCCAAAAATCGCGATTTTCCATACTTAAGAAAACTGTCCGGAGAGACCTTAAAAGGTGAAATTAAGCTTACTTTTAAAAATAAAGTGGTTGTAGGTAGCTGCATTTTTCGCCTATATAATACGTTAAAATAGTTTGTCGTCTTGGCTGTGTTGTTTTTTTTTTGGACGGTAAACTCGGAAAGCATTACGCAGTTTGCGCGCAGGTTTTCTTCGACGCACAAAGACTAACCGCAGACCTGTGCATGGTCTGGAAATGCCCCCCGTTTTATTGGAGGATTTGCCCCCCCCCGCCAAAAAATGAAAAAGTACCTTAAAATTATGACGCCATTTTTGACCTATGATGACGCCATCATCGCGAATTTTTTGCAGTTTTCAGCCTATTTTAATGTATTTTAAGCCATTTTAGACCTATTTTTTACCTTATTTTCGCTTTTTTTGTCCCTTTTCCTTTATTTTTTCTCCTTTTTTTCACATTTTTTTTCTTTCCCCCCTGCTTGCCCCACCGTTTTATTGCCCCCCCGTTTAAAAAAAGTTGCCCCACCGTTTTAACCCCGGGGGGGGCAGTGCACAGGTCTGCTAACCGCGAGGGGAAAAAATTGATATAAATAGTTTACACCGTTGGTTTCACATTTCTTACCCTCAGCTTTCTGCCTTCACCTTTGGCCTTCAGGTAATTTGACACTCGGGTTTGGTTTTTTCTAAGTCTACGCGAAATCTAAAAATCAAGCTAAATTGATTGATGGTCAAATAGTAAGAAAGTCAAATTACCCGATTGTCATTTTTTTTATAGCTGAAGCGGGCCGGCGATGGTTATTATTCCATATTGCCGCCTACCACCCTATATCAGCACTGTTGTTGATGTAAAATGTTAGTCAAGGCCCCACCTCTATCAGAGGATTTTAGGGAGCAGATGTGAGTTTTACATTCTGTATGAGAATAATATATAATAATAATATTGAAAAGGAAATAACCAAAAAAAAACAAAATTATAACTTAAGGTAAATTAAATAATAATATGATAGTTAGATAGCATAAAAAGATCAAAAAATAGAGGTAAGATACCAGAATGTCATTTGTCGAAAGTCATTTTATCGAAAGTCTTTTTGCGATGGAAAAATTAGTGGGAACGACACCATTAAATCATGCGAACGCTCATTTCATGCGGTAGTAATATGCAAATTAATAAAAGGTGAAAAATAAATTACGCCTACGTTTTCATTTACAAGTAAGTATAAAAGTACTACTTAAAGGACAGATTTCAAAATGCTTTTAGCTTAGGTTTAACGGTTTAGACTTGTTTGGAATACCTTTTTAGTTCTATATTGTACGGTAACGAAATTTGTAACATCTGAATTTTAAATTCCTACACACATTTTTTAAATTCATTCATGAATATCCTGAAAAAGAAGTCTTTTAGAAAATTATTGAACGATGGTTTTCAGAAATGGCATTCAAAACAGCTTTTTTTACATTATATTTACATCACATTACTTTAACGTTATTATATAAAATTTGGCACTTTATTTGCGAATCGTTGCATTCTTATTAAGTCCATCAAATATGTCACCGGTAAAAAATATCGTCAATTCGTCACGCAGTTCGACACTAGACCACAATTCCCATTCATAGGTAGGCAGGAATAATACACCGATACACTCTCTTCCAACCAAAAAATCCTAAAACTACTAAAAGACTCTTCTTAAATTTGGGTGGTCCCAGTAAAACGCTAAAAATGGAGTATTTGTGGAATATTTTTCCTAAAAACTTTCGATATACACCCCACCCAAAATTTGGGGGTTGGGGGCTGGGTATACTCCTCCGAAATCCGGGAGACTTCCCACTTATGGTCGCGTTACAATCGAAGTCCATGTACGATGTACCGTGACAAACACATCATTTTGCTACAGTGAGGTTATCCCAATCCTGCTGGATGTCGGACCATGTAACCGGAAACAGGGCGCAAGTAAACATTTACGGCGCTTCATATCGTAAATCAACTAAATCAAATGTTCAAGTATTTTTATTTAACATGGCAATTCGACCAGCCACACACTAATTAAACTCGCACTTATTCTCCTCCTTTACTCAGTGTAACTTCCCGTTGCAGTTGGTAAAAAAATAAAATCCTCCACGAAAAATCACTTTCAACTTCTCTACTAAACCAAGCATTAGCTCCATCAGATGAGTCAGAAAAAACATTCCGGTTCGGTACCGTTCCGTATCTCATTAAAATTAAAGTACAATTACTACACCCTACTTTATCGAAACCAACCAATCGTCAATCCAATATAGCCATCCTTTATTTTGTTGTTCGTTCAGTTACGTATTGCTCGATTCATTATGCAAGGGGGACACGAGGGTACTGGACACGAGGGTACTGCCGAGCAAAAGACATAACCTTCCCGCATAAAACGGAATAAACTTATTGCATAACAATAGTTTATTATAATTAAATATCATTTAGTTGTTTGACTGACTTATAAAAGAGGATTATAAAAATAAAACTATTGAGAAGACATAAAACAAAAATAATAATTTCATAACATTAAAACATTTTCGTGTAATTTGTATACATTTTCGTGAA
Source organism: Microlaimidae sp. YZB2_3 (assembly GCA_030248175.1). Taxonomy (NCBI): domain Eukaryota; kingdom Metazoa; phylum Nematoda; class Chromadorea; order Desmodorida; family Microlaimidae; species Microlaimidae sp. YZB2_3. The sequence continues at coordinate 1,548 of JASAMX010013563.1, read as the reverse complement.
TTTTTTTATATAATAACTAGCTTTAAAAATCTTGAGAATCTATGTGACGATTTGAAAGATAATAAGCATTAAGGTTGCTGTTATGCTTTGATTATATTTTTAGAACGTTTTTGTCGTTATTTTTCGTGGTGTGTTGAAAAAAATGAATTCTTAAAAATGCCTTAACGGAAAAAATGACTGCACAAATAATTGTAAATAAAACACTTTAGTACAATATTGTCCGAAAAACAATTGCTTGCCTTTTTTAACAGTAAATTATTCGGTAATTTTAAAAAGCACACTATGATTGAAATAGTATGATAAGGTTTAGCTTAATTTTTTGGGTTTTGCTTTATGCTTAGGAAAATAAAGTTTACCGTGCAATGGGTTTTGAAGACTCCCAAAGATCCGTTGTTGGATTATTTAACTCACGACTTTATACTTAGATTTAAATGTATAAAATATCATACATGAAAAATCTAACAATTGTATGTTTTAAATGATCAACATGTGTTCAAGTAAATTCCTAAAGCTAGAGTGGACTAAAAAAGGCAAGAAGTTATTTTTTGCATTTCTACTGCTAAAATCTTTTTTTGCAGGAGTTATTATTTTTAAAAATTTTATCAAAAAACTCATTTATTTTAATCAAGAGTCGATGAAAGGAGTTTAAATATAAGGACAGCAAAAAACTGAAACTCGCTTCGTATTTTCGTACGAGTATATGATTTAGAAAAAAAAACACAGTAGTTAAATAACTTCTTGGCGTTCTCATTCCACTCAGGGTTGTTTAATAATAATTCTTTGGTTTTTTTAAAGGCAGGGTTTCGAACGTTCAGAGATTCGGAGATAGCTTCAAACATTACCATTGTTTTTATTGGAGAACCATGGTATAAATTGTGTGTAAAACAACCTTTAAAAATTTCATGTTTTTGTATGATGTTTTTTAAAAATTTAAGTAGTTTTTTTATTATTAAATGGCATTATATTTTAGCTAGAAATAATGTTATTTTTTTTTAAAAACGATTCGACTTATGTAATGTTTAATTGTCTTCACGTTCAAACGAATAAAATTTAGTTCGGCTCATTCAGCTTAAAAAATTTACATATTTGTGGCAAACATATTTTTTCTTAGCTCAGTACCCTCGTGTCCGGTACCCTCGTGTCCAGTACCCTCGTGTCCAGTACCCTCGTGTCCAGTACCCTCGTGTCCAGTACCCTCGTTCCTAGAATCATTGCTTATATATTTTATATTGCTATTTTATATATATTGCTTCGTTCTAAGTTTTATGCAGTTTAAACACAAAGCAAAAATTCAGAAAATCACAAAAAATTCACTTTTTGTATAAAAATGTTGATAATGCAGAATAACACAAATAAAAAACTTTTGCAAAAACACTTTATTTAACATTCATCCAGTTACTTTTGTGCTAGTTTTTTTGTGTTTTTTAAAAATTGTGAGCCAATTTTCTAACACCCTAAATTGGTGGCCAAAATTAAGCCATAGCCGAAATTCCAGCAAGTCAGTTACCCTAATGTTATTAGTAATAAATTATTATATATTGTTAGCAA
>JASAMX010013562.1:0-10977 GCA_030248175.1 Microlaimidae sp. YZB2_3 | reverse complement strand
GAAGATTTTTGCTCATCGTGACAGTTTATTCCATAAATTATAACATCACAATAACCTAATCAATAGTTTTTTTTCCGCTCAAAAATACTTTTTGTCAAACACGTTTCACATTTTTTAAACCAGTAAAAAATTTTAGCATAAATTTACCGCAAGGGGGAAAACCTTTTCACAATATACCATAACCAAAGTAGCTAATATTGAAAAAATAAGAATGTATTACTCAATATATTAAAATTTCATAGACACCTTGCACTGAAAACTTCAAATAAACATTAAACAGCATATACTCACTTCATCCACTGCGCGAGAAATACTGAAATTCGTGCAATTTCTTTTTAAACGAAAACGAAAGACGATACCCACTGGAATGTTTAATAATCACATCATCCTGATTATGTATGTTGATTTTTATTAAAAATTGTCTGTTTTAAAACGCATAATTGAGATTTGTTTGTAAAATGAAAAAAATTTATGGGTAGAAAAAACAAGTTATTTCTCGTTGACGCCAGCAGCCGCCAAAAAATATACGGGAACGTCGACAATTGAGGAGCGCTAAGAATTTTTTTAATAACGAAATGTAGGAATTTAATTAGAGAGTAATAATACGTGTTTTTTTTATGAATTTTTGTTTAATTATTTAATTTATTATAGATTTCATTTAGTTTTTTTTACTAAAATTTTCCTTTCATTATGCATTTTTTTAAAGTTGTTTCTTTTAAAAAATGTTTAGGCCTTCTTAAGTGTCTCTTTTTATCCCGCTGTCTTTTCACAGCTCTTTTTAGATTGAAAAATTGGCATCAACATTGTTATAATGGGGTATACCTGTTGACTATAATTTTCAGTGCAAGGTATATGTTAATAAAAACAAAAGTTTATGTTTGACCACTAGGTTATGTGAAAATACCCAAAAAAAATTTTTAACTAAGGAAACCACACCAATAAAGTTAAACAAAGCTTTGAGTGAAAGTAACATTAAAAGTTACAATATTTACTGGAAGCAGTAAGACAAAAAATTGAATTAAATAAAAAAAATAGGCTAGCATTGTATGTGAATTTCTACATAAAACCATCGTGCTGACAAGTCTATATGCATTTTGGTTTCGGGCTTTTAAGGTAGAACGATACAGTTGCAAAAATTTCACCAATTTTCCCTAAAACATGTACTCGGGGGTTTTCGGAACTTCTTTGGTTTTATTCGATCCCTGTTCGGGGTCTGTTCCTTCGGTTTGCTGAGTGACGAATCCTACCGGGGGGGGAAAAAAAATATAATAAAGAAAAGTTGGCAGAGATGTTAACCAATTCTTATTCCTGTCCGGTGTTTCTCTACACGTGATATTTTATCGAAGAACGAGTGGTTACTTTACCACTCCGCTGTTTTCACCCTGATAGAATTCGCCTTTAGAGGAGTTGCGACGCCTCCCCCCTGCGGGGCATTTTTTTTTATTTGCTGAACCAAACTACACAAACATTCATGCTTAAAAGAATCTGAAAATCGGGAAATCTCCTTTTTTTACGTTTTTGACAGTTTCTTAGTAGTGGTGTTCCCCGGAGCTCCGGACCGGAGCGAAGTTTCGCTGTTAGGAGCTGCGGAGCAACCCCCGGAGCTCCAGAGCTCCGCCCTAATTTTGTACTAAAGTTAAATTTTATCAGGCTGAAAATAGATGAGTGGTAAAGTAACCACTCAATTTTTGAGTAAATATCACGTGCAGGAAAACACATGACGCAACTAAATCATAATTGGTTACATAACCGCTAAAAAACCTTTTTCTAATTTTTCTCGCTCGCGGGTTTATTGTTTATTTCTTCCTGGCGGAGAGCGGTTACGCCCTTAATTTCAGCCTGAAAGACTTTAGCTTTAGTTTTTTTGAATAAAAAAAGTGATATCACCAAGAATACATGAAATTATTTTTTAATTAATTAATTTCATGTATTCTTGATATCACAGATTATTTAGTCAAATTTTTTTTGTAATTAGATTTTTTTTAAAACAAATTTAAAACGATAAAAATAATCTTAAAAATGTACGTAAGATAATTTTAAGTGTAATTCAAACATTAATAGGCTGAAAATCGCTCTTTTAAGGGGCGGAACTCCCTGCGCTTTAAATGGCCGGAGCTCCGGAGCATGGTATTGGAGGGTAGGAACATCACTATTTCTTACACATCGTCGTTATCATGACAAATTAAGTCAGAATCCTTACTAAATACTTGTAACTGTGACTTTTTTATATTATTTTATTATTTAACATTTTTTTAATATTATTTATTATTTAACATATTATTTAACATGTACAAATAATCGAAACAAAATAAGTCAGAGTCACGTTAATTTTATACTGATTGTGACTCTTTATTTTGTACTATCAATGACATTAAAATTAATCCTTTAAGTTTTGTTTTTGTTTTTGTTAATGCGGGCCGGCTACAGAATTTAAGCCCTGTCTTACCGTCCAAAAAACCTAGAAAATCAAAACCGTTCTTTGGTTAATGTGATGATATTGAGTTTAGTTGAACTATGATACATAACTGACCAGAAGAACATTTGATTACTATAATTTTTTGGCTAAAAGCCCCACCCACATCGCGGGATTTGTGAGAAGTGTGGCCAATGTAACATGAGTAAACAAAAAAAAATTTTATTAGACTAAAATTATGAGAGGGGGATTTGACAGACAATGACATAATTTAATGTAAAGGAATGCCAATTATTTTAAAATGACAAAGAAGAATAAAAAAAACCCAAAACAGTGCAAGGTAAAGGGTTGTAAAAGTGGAATATGTTTGTGCGGTTAGGAATACGATACGTTTGACATAAAGCTAAGCAAAATTTATGTATGTATATAGAGTGCCGTACTATAACGAGTTACATAGCGCCCACCAATTAAGATAGCGTGAAAATAAATGATACTCTGCACCGTGTTAATAAACAAAAAAAAATTAAAAATAAAACAAAGCGTTTGATCCGTCTTTTGTCCAGCTCTTCTGGCACATGGGTGGTTCCAAGAGCAACCAGGTCCATTGAGCTTCACATATCCATCCAACTACGCGATTACCGGATTCTCAGTTTGCTCTTAGTGTGATTTTTGTACTGTCATTCGAATCTACTATGGAGAAACCACAACTGGTTTGTGTGATAGATGGTTTAAAGAAAAAAATTCCAATCTTATGGTCCCCATTTGTTAGTTATTGAACAACTGCACAAACCAGGTATGATAATTCTACGGGTGTGCATTGCCGGGATATTTTACTTTAGCTGCGCCTTAGCTTTAGTACTAAAGGTCAAAATTTTGGTTTATCCTTAGCTTTATTACTAAGCCAAAAAAAGGCTTAGTACTAAAATACTAGATTTTGCCAAACCGCTAAATATGGACATGTTCGTAAATTTTAAAAAAATATCCCTTTTTAAAGGTAATTCTTATAGCATTGCACTGTGAAGTGTACTTACAGTAAAATACCTAACAATAAAGATGTTTTTATGGTTTATGGCATCGGATTTAGTTTTAATTTTTTTTAAATATTATTTTTAGGATTTATTTTACAGTTTTAAAATTGCTCTTGTACTGTATTGCAGTTTTAACTTTACACGCAAAAAGTCATTAAAAATGGTTAACTATCAAGAATATTTTTTTGGAATAAATATCTAAAGAAACAAAACATATATTTATTTTATAAAACCACGCTTACTGCATAATAAACTTCCTAAAATGCCGCTTAAAATGATAAAAATGAGATTATTTTAATTTTAAGCACATAAAAACTCAAAAAATTTTTTAATAAAGGGAAAAAAATTCAGTCCTTTCTAATGCTTAAACAAAAATAAGAAACACAAAAAAGTAAAACGCCATAATCACAGCACCTTGAAACCAAAAGTCGTTTTAATAATTTCAATTAGCATTATCGTTCAAACATCTAACTTATGTTACTTTTAAAGTAAAAATAGCATAATAGTTTTAGCAGCTAAGGGGGAGGGAGGGTTAAAGTGCATGTACCTGGGGTAAATTATGTTGATTTCTGGGAGGAAGGTCCTAGACGGTCCTTCAAGAGGGGTAGATCCGGAATGGAAAATTTTCAAATTTAGAATGGGGTCAGGGTGAGTCTGCTTTAAAAAGAAAATACGGTGTTAGATTTAATATTCTGGAAGGAAGTCAGGTTAAAAAAGTTGAAAATTTTCTGAGGAGAACTCAATTTTTTTTGTCTAGAAGAGAGGGAGGGGCCAAAATTTTGAAGTTAAGGTGGGGGGGGGGGAGTTAGACCCCACCCTACTTCCTCCGTTCACTGATTTAAATCTCATTAAATAATTATGGTTTTGGTTTTGTGAGAACACTTATAATATTTTGGTAATTTCTCATTTTCTTAGCAAAAGCTAACGTTTTGCCAAACCCATACCTTTTGCCGAGCTTTTGCCAGCTAATTTTAGTTTAGCCGCGCTTTAGCTTTAGTTCTAAGCCCAAAAAAAACCTTTAGTACTAAAGCACTTTAGCCTTAGCTTTAGTACTAATGACACCCCTAGATAATTCCATAGACTAGTTCCGAATAACGGTTTTTTAGTGTATAAAAAGGGTACAATGACAGCCAGCGCCAATCATATGTAGGAGAAAAATTGAGAAACAGCGAGAAACTATAGTATATTTTAAGGGTTCAATATTGCCGCTTCGTAAATACTGTACTTACTATATAAGTATGGGAACTTACTCGTTTGGTTCCCATTTTTTTAATGTTTCAATTATCAAAAATGCTGCTATTTAAAAATTTGGAATGGACTTTACCAAATCAATCTTTAAATTTTGAATATTTTTACAACTAAACTTTAGAACATTAATATTAACTTTTATATTAACATTAATATTAACATTGACTTGCAAATTATTTTAAAACACAATTTTTAGTTTTATTTTTGCTAATTTGACATCATTATTGACGCAAATACGGTTTTACTGATGATTTCTAACTATTCTGACGTTTAATTAAAAAAAAAACCTTAAATTTATTTAGCACAAACTGATACATTAAAGCACTTCAACATAGTGAAACATAACATCAGTGTGTGACAAATTTTTATTTAGTATAATTTTAAACAAAACAACCTAAGAAAACTACCATTTTTTTCAAAAATTTTTTTCTTTTTGTATTTTTTTTCCATGCAGTATCACATCGTGTCTGCGTCTATTCACTCGAATGAAATTGCCCTTTTGCTTGCTCTATCTTTAGAAATTTTTTTAGCCAGTTAAATAAAAAAAATATTACATTTTAATTGTTTTTTTTTTCGGCTGGTTTTTTTTGTTTTGAAACGGTTGTTTTATTTTTTTGAATTCAAAAATGTTGTGTCTTTGTTTATAAGGCAAACTGGAAAGTACACCGACACCGTCCACCGACACCGACCAAATTCTACCGTAATTTTACTTGAATTTTTAGGTTTTGCTTAGGCTTAGAAATAATAATTTGCAGCAAAGGGGGTGGGTGTCGGTGGACGGTGTCGGTGTACTTTCCAGTTTGCCGTTTATAAGCATCAAAAACTTTTTTTTAGCTTTCGATTATTTTTACTGATGGTGGAAATTACAGTGTCCGTTCATTTCTTATACCATTTTTTTGTTCGAGGTGACTTAAATAAGCAGTAATGTCTTTTCTTCCTTTATTTTGGTTTTTGCTTTTTATTCCGTTTGATTTGCATAGCATAGCCATGCTAACAGCAAAAAACACACCGAATTTTCGCTTTTAACTTTGAAGAGATTGATTAAGAAATGAAATAATAATAATTAAGATTAGCTAGAAGCTATTGTTTGACGATATGTAGATATGGAAAGTGCGTTTGCAATTGTCGAATCACTTTAATTTTTTGTTGGAAAACCGCGTAAAAACTACTGAACGTACTTTTACTGAACTGAAGTTCATACGGAACGGCCAATCAGCTGCGCGCCAAATATTGCAATGCAAATTAAACCACATCGTATGGAAATCATTCCTTATGTGACTTTGGCTGATGAAATTTTCTTGGCTTTCGAATCAGGGCACCTTGTTTCGGCCAGCTTAAAACAACAAAAAATAATAATATTGTATTTTTTTTTGAAAATATGCGCATTAGTTTTTAGCAAGAATGCATAAGATGCATTCTTGTTTTTACTCACCCGAAACGGACAGACTGAGACAGACTAGCAAATAACAAAATTTGCATAACAAGCTAGCATTTTTGGTTCTTATGTTTGTTTATTTTGAAATAAAAACTGTTTGTAAATAAGCTTATTTACCGCAAAACTTAACGTTTTAACGACAAGTCTTTCATTATGCCCGTGCAATTCCCTACGACGCGCCGTTCATTTAACAATTCGTTAGTTTTATATGTTAAATATCTAAAACAGTTTGCATTGATTTGTGTTTATTTTTTTAAAAATTATTTTAAAAAAACAAGTAGCCCGTGTCAGCCATACGGCTGACAAATAATTATATATGTATTTCTCAGATTTATTTGCTATTTTTTCGAAATTCAATCCTTTTATGATAAATTCTTGAATTGTAAGCTTTGTAATGATATCTCATTTAATTCACTTCGTTTATTAGTTAGCAAGTGTGATACCTTCCGTCTTTTTGGTAAAAATAGTTTGTCCAGCCTAATGTCCATGTTATTATTTTTTTAATTTTAACCCCTTACAACACTCTCTGAACTGTAGGCTTTCCAATGATATCTCATTTAGGCCAATGCTTTTTTTAGTTGAGGGGGAAGGTCCATCCCAATTTTTGAAAAACATCGTTGTCCAGCATAAAAATTTTCATGTTGATTTTTCCAAAAAAAATGATACACTGGCTTTCCACTTACTAATATCTATAAGTAACAAATAGCAATAACAATAGCAACAATTAGCAGTAGAAAAAAAATTAAATTTTTAAAATTTATAGGGCCCCCTCTGGTAAAAATGTGTTGTCCAGATTAAAAATGACCATGTTATTTTTTTAAAGCCTTTAACCCCTTTATGACATTCCCCAAATTTTAAGCTCTGCAATGATATCTCATTTAATCTAATTAATTCTGTGGTTGAGGAGAAGGGTCCATCCCCCTTTTGGCGAAAATGCGTTGTCCACCATGCTCTTCTTCCCAAAAAACATAATATTCTAGCTTTTCATTGACTAATTCTCTAACCAATAGGTTTAAGCGAATTGGGACCTAGATCCAAGGGTCCTAAGATCTACAGCTGCTACGTAACGATTTTCGCGCCCTAAAAAAGAAGGGAATTTAGATCTAAGCGGCGCCAACAAAACACACACGCACACGCACATTTATATATAGATTTAAACCACCGTCTACATATTGGAACCCACATCATTGTATTTATATGGCCTTTGCTAATTCAGAAGAAAACGTTGTTCAGCATAGTATTTTAAATACATTTCAGTGTTTTAACGCGAAAAAAAAAATGGGTAGCTTTTGTATGTGTACATTGAGCTTTCATTAAAACCAATGTGTAGCAGTTTGGATTAAACCCGATTTATAGTTAGTGACCTTTCTCTTCCTCAACCAAACATTTTAGAATATTTTGTTTGTTTGCAAATGAAATTTCTAGTTTGTTCTTGTAAATTTTTTATATTTAAACATCCGTTTACATTTTTTTAATATTTTCAATGTGCATGTTTATTGGGTTAAATTATAGTCTGTAAATTATAATTATGTGCAATGGGAAACAAATTAACCTTATTACGTAAATCACAACAAATAAACAAATATATTTATAAATAAATTTACTCTGTTACGGGTTGGGTAAAATACGGACCACCAACAAAAGGGCTGACAAAAATAGAAAGAGGTAAAACCCGGACCGCCAAAAACCATCAAAAACCCCGAATATCTAAATCTGCATAAAATTATGAAGTAAGCACATTAAATTGATACTTATGGAATTCTGCAAAATATGTAACAGGTTTTAAAAGTTGGTTTTCTATATTTAAAAAAATAAAAAATCTTCCGGGTTTTTAGTTCGCATGACCAAGTTTTTTTTAGAGGTGCAATTTTCCCAATTTAGAAGTATTACATTAGCTCAATCAAAACATTTATTTACAATAATTAGTACTTTATAATAGAAAGTATGTTATGGTTAAATGATATATAAATAGATTTCAAATGGTTTCTAAATTCACTAAATCAAGACTTGAGGATCTATCGTCCAGTTTTTAATTTGAATACAAAAAAGGGGCCGCGCGTTCCGATAAAAAATACCGCGTCTTTAAAATTTTTATTTCAATTTATATTGAAACAAAATATCTTAACATGAGTTTTGCAAAAGAAGCACTGGCAGTTTAATACGAATTATATTTATATATATTTTTTAATTTCAAAAAGTTTAATTTTAATTTATGGAACATTATTAATTTTACTAATTCATGGAAAATAAACTTTCGGTAAGTGTAAGGTAAGGTAAGTAACTTTCGGTTAATAAAATAAATAAACTTACGGTAAGTGTGTCAACAAATACCCGCGTCAAGGAAACCCGGAATATTTTAATTTTTTTAATATAAACAAAAACACAAAAATAAGCAAATAAACGTGAAGCTTGTGATCTGGAGATTGCAAAAATATCTTTATTTTTTATAGAGCTTATGTATTTCTTGAGATATTTGCGTTTTTAGACGGTCCGTCAGTCCGGCTTTTACCCCATCAAACACGTGAGTCCGTCCGGGTGGTTCGGCTTTTACCCCCACCCCTGTGTTACTAAAGTTAATCGATACGACGATATAACATTGTTTGGATAAAATCCCTTAAACTAATGACTTTCAGGCTGAAATTAAGGGCGTAACCGCTCTCCGCCAGGAAGAAATAAACAATAAACTTGCGAGCGAGAAAAATTAAAAAAAGTTTTCAGCGGTTGTGTAACCAATTATTATTTGGTTGCGTCATGTGTTTTTCTGCACGTGATATTTTCGCAAAAAACGAGTGGTTACTTTACCACTCATCTATTTTCACCCTGATGGAGTTTATCCTTAGTTGAAGACTTTAGTTCACATGTAGCTTAAAAAATTTTCTATACTTCATGTTTATTAATTAAAATTAATACCTTAAAAAATATTTATGTAACAAGAAAGACCAATTAAAATTAAGATTTTAATAGTCTAATACCATATTGGTGCTAACTGAACTTTTGACTGAGAATATTTTATTTCGATGATATTCTATTTTCTTTTACAATTAACCATACAATGTTGCACACTATAAATTGTTTGAATGTCGTTTTGTTTTATTTATGTAAAATTTAAAGTTTATATTCATATTTTAGAATATTCTTTCAAAAACTCAGAACACTCACATTTTCTTCTTAAAAATCTCTAAAGGCTGGTTCATACTTATTCTCCTTCCTTTTTTTTAAAAAAACATCCTAAAACTTTGGCTTTTCTTTAAGTTTTTATCTGTGCAACTTTAAATTACGTTACTTACTTTTAAAAACAAAAACTTTAACTTACAAGGGCTAAAACCTTCCCTCCAAAATTTTTTTCTTTGTTTATTATGACAAAACGTCCTTTGTACTTTGTCCTTTGGATTTTGTCCAAAGGACAGAGTCCAAAGGACAACGTGTTCATACTTTTTGTCCTTTGGACTTTTCCCTTTGGTTATCAAAAGACAAATTTCAAGCAGCATTCATACTTCGTACAAAGGAAAAGTCCAAAAGACGTTTTGGCTTGTCCAAAATACGTTTTGGCTTTTCTAAAATTGTCCTTTGAACTTTGTCCAAAGGACGTTTTGTCATAAGTATGAACCAGCTTTTATGGTGTGTGGAGTTTTAGCTATAAGATATTATAAGTGGCGATATGAATTTATACAGACTAATAAACAAACATGTCTCATGGCCGGCATGCATCAGTAGTTATAAAAAAGTTTGTCAGTACTCATTTATTATTTTAAATGTTTCAGTTATATGGTTTTTTTTATTCTCTGTGTTATTTTTTTGAATCCTTGTGTTTAAATTTATTACACGTTTTTTACAAGATTAATTCGGACTTAATTTTTTCATGTTTCGGTGTTTAAAGCAGCTCTTTCAATCAATAGTGGGTTTAAAATTTAAGCGACTATTTTTTAACAATGATAAAAAACAACATAGACACTTTTTATCACATTTAGCTGTAAAAGTCGATAAAAGAGAATCTTGTTGTGCTTAGTCATTGTCTTGTAAAAAGCCTATTATGTTATGCAAGGCTAGAAGTTCAGTAAAGGTTTAAACTTAACCTTTAAAAAATATAGCAGTTTGTATTTGGAACTTACAGAAATAATTATTGATTATATTTAAACAGTTAAAGTGTAACAGTACACATTGACTTTCCAGGGGCTTGAATTGAATTAAACTGAATTCAACTTAAACTTAACGGCTGACAGGAAGCGACAAATCCAACAGGCAAAGTTTCTTCCATAACATTTGTAAAGATATTAATTTAAAATAACAACACGGTGTTTTTTCGTTTTAGCTTAACAATTTGTATTTGTAATAATTTAATTTACATTATATTTTTTATTTACAACAATTTTATTAAAAGTAAAAGAAACAACTAAAAACGATGGGAGAAAAAGAAAACTCCAAAAATACTAAGAAATAAAACCTAAATTATACACCAAAATTTATAAGCCCATTAAAGCAAAAAATAAATACAAAGTTAATTTAATTTTAATTAAAGTTAGAGATTGTTAAAAAATACGTTTCGCCTCTAATTTCGAACGTATTTTTTAATCACCAATAAGTAAAAATGTAAAAGTCGGGGGCTCATCAGCGAAATCCAGTACTTAAATTACTTAAAGGTAAAAAAGTGATAAAAAATAGAAATTAAAAATAAAATATATAAAAAAATAATGATAAAAATATAAAAAGTGTGTTTGTAAAAATCAAAAAAGCCAATCAAATATTAATTATTTCTTTTATTCGTTTATGTTTTGAAAAATATGTTAAACTTTTAAACAGGTTTTTTGTGTTTAAATTTTAATTGGAAAATTAAGTAATCGCAACTATAAAATAAA
>JASAMX010013561.1:0-32516 GCA_030248175.1 Microlaimidae sp. YZB2_3 | reverse complement strand
CACTATAAAACGTTTGGACACAATTTGTAAAAAGCCAAACGTGCTTTGGAGAAGTGAAAACGTAATTTTGGACTTTTTCCTTCTGGGACGAAAACGCGACTCAAAATTTTTCCTTCGGACAAAGTCCAAAGGACAAAATCCAAAGGGAAAAGTCCAAGGACAAAAAAAGATTGTCCTTTGGATATTTCGTCCTTTGGACTTTGTCCTTCGGACAAAAATATTCAAAAGACGTTTTTGAATGTGCATTGTCCTTTGGAGCAGTCCAAGAACTTTTGTCTTTTGGACTTTGTCCGCTTTATGCGTATAAATTAGCCTTTATCTACGTCAAAACCTTAAAAAAAATAGTTTTTAAATAACCTACAATTTCGCTAAACTTTTTGGCTTAAAAAAAGTGTCAAAAAAAACCAAACGAGCAAAAAAATCCTTATAAAGAGGGGTAGTACGATGATATTTGAAAACAGCAAAAAACGGCAGGTTCTTTTACCTAAATTTTAAAGTGGCCGAAAATAACGTAATCTTAAAAATGCGCAGTCAGTCAAGCGTATTAAAAGTAAAATTTGAGAAAACAATCAAAAACATGAAATTTAAAAAATTTTTGAGGCTCAAATAGAAGGTATTTCTAAGGTTATTATAATGCTCTCTGTTCCCAATTGGATGCAGTTTAAATACAAAAGCAAAAAATTAAGAAAAATTCACAAAAAGCATAAAACCAAAAAAATTAATTGTGCTAGTTCCTTTTGTGTTTAAAATAAGCCAATTTTCTAAATATTTTTGTGGTGGCCGAAATGGGCCCAAATTAATATATACCCTAAATTGAAAAAAAAATCACGTTTAATATTTTTAGGAACCATAAAAATCTCGTATAACATTTTTATTCTCACGTCATACTACGTCTCGCTCCCCGGAATGGGTAAAACTGTTTTGAGCCAATTAGCGCTTTAAGAAAATATTGATCTTCAGTGAACGTTTCCATTTTTTTTGAAGTGCCAATTGGCTAGCAAAGCTGATTGATAACGTCAAGCTTTGAAGAATATTGAACAACGGTAGGTTCAAAACCATTGTGATTTAAAACGATTTGATTTTTTTTTACAATCACAACAATCCAAAGTACTTCAAAGATGTTATACGAAATCATACTTTTTGCTTGATCGATTTTTGGCTAGCCCTTATTGGCTCATTTTCGGCCAATTTTTGAGGAATTTAACACTGAAAAAAGGGACAAACAGTAGTTCCTGTTCATATCCTTTTTGTACAAACTATGGTCTAAAATGTATTTTTTAGTCAATAACAGTTAGACAGCTATATAATGTAAAAATAGGTATAACACACAAGAAAGTCTGACTGTACACTAAATTTATGAACAAAAAATTTCGCTAGAAAGGTCGCACACGCTTATTTTTTTTCGTAGTGCAAAAATAATCGGAATGCTAAAAAAACAGCATTTAGTGCAAAATTGCACGTTTTTACTGCAAGAAAACTAACAATGCAATTGAAAATCGCAGCGCGGGAAAACTGAATAAGAATGTTTTTGCTAGAAAAAAGTAACACAAAAGTTGAAATTTTTGATTTTTTAGCAAAAAAAACTTTGGTCAAAAAAAATTAATGTACAATTAAACATTTTCTGGTTTATACATTTTCTTAATATAACTGAAACAAAAATAATTAAAAACCTAAAAAAACGCTAAAAATAAAAATAAACGAGCCATGAATCCTCTACTCCTGGACATTCTCGGCGTTGTGAGACCGGCGCTAAATATCATGGGAAAATATCTCATGTGCTCAAATTTGAATTTTTCGGGCTAAAAATTCCAAATAATTTTTTTATAAAAAAAGTAGCCTAATTTGATTGTATCAAGTATTCAAAATGTGTTTTTGAAACTTTTATAGCATTATAAAAAATTTCGCCCAGTACTGAATTAGATTTTTTCGCGTTTTTTTCATAAAATATTAACACGAAAAGACAAAATGTTTTTACCTTATTTATAGCATATCGCTAAATTATTAAGCAAAAAAATACTTGTGGTATTATGTTATGATAGACAATAATTAACTAAAGATTATACTATAATACATTGTAGTTAAACCGGGTCATCTTTTCATATAAATATGTGTGGTGTATAAAAATTTTAAAAACCGCACATCACTGTTTATGACAGTAAATATCGTGCTGGGTGCCGGATATACTCACACGATGAGCGGTTTAACTACGAGGCGTCAATAGTTGTTGAGAAAGGAACATCCCTCGAATTTTTAATGCCAATAAATACTTTTATGATAAAGCTATAAGAATAACATTTTATCAAATTAATTAACTGATTAATTACTACTTAATAAACTTAAAAAATTTAACATTCATAAAGCAATATTACTGTAGATTATAAAAAGTCAATTTTGCCAGTGAGTAAGGCAGACTACACCAAAGACATTTCATTGATAGGTGAATTGGTACTCATTTTGATTATCAATCACTAAGCCTGTTGTAAATGTATCAATTTGTAGTAATTGTATAATTACAGACCAGAACCAACTGATTAGGCTAATTATTTGCGATATAATGTTGAATATTTAATAAATAGTAATGAAATATAAAAATTCGAACAAAAAATTGATTCTATAAAAAACTTATTATCTTTTATAACCTAATATTGCTATATGGCTGTTATTTTTTAGTTTATTTAGTAGTAACTAATCATTTAATTAATTTAACAAAATATTATTCTTCTAGCTATATTATAAAAATATTTATTGACATATAAAAATTTGAAGGTGGTCCTTTATTAAATAACTATTGACGCCTCGTAGTTAAACCGCTCATCATATAAGTATATCCGGCACCCAGCACGATATTTACTGTAATTAAACAGTGATGTGCGGTTTTTTAATAATTACCGCGCTGGATTCCGGCTATACTTACATGTTATATGAAAAGATGACCGGTTTAACTACGATGTATTTATAGTATAATCTTTAGTTAATTATTGTCTATAGTAACATAATACCACAACCAATTTTTTTTGCTTCATAATTTAGCGATATGTCTATAAATAAGGTGGTAAAAACATTTTGTCTT
This sequence comes from Microlaimidae sp. YZB2_3, assembly GCA_030248175.1. Taxonomy (NCBI): domain Eukaryota; kingdom Metazoa; phylum Nematoda; class Chromadorea; order Desmodorida; family Microlaimidae; species Microlaimidae sp. YZB2_3. Next base: position 29,446 of record JASAMX010013561.1, on the reverse strand, counting down.
TCGTGTTAATATTTTATGAAAAAAACGCGAAAAAATCTAAGATCTTAGTACTGGGCGAAATTTTATAATGCTATAAAATTTTCAAAAACACATTTTGAAAATATAAAAATATGTTGATACAATCAAAATCACCTATTTTTATAAAAAAATTATTTGCAAAAAGTTTTTAGCCCGAAAATTTCGAATTTGAGCACATGTAGAATCTGCCAGTGATGTATCTGTTGCACGCCCATCTCACAACGCCGACTGTCCAGGAGTAGAGGGGTCCATGGCTCGTTTCGGTTTTTTTTTATTTTTAGCGTTTTTTTTTAGGTTTTTTAAAGTATTTGCTTCAGTTATATTAAGAATGTATAAAACCAGAGAATGTTTAATTGTACGCTAATTTTTTGACCAAAGTTTTGCTAAAAAAATCAAACTTGCAAACTTTTGTGTTACTTTTCTAGCAAAAATTCACTATTTTTGCTAGTTTTCCCGCGCTGCGATTTTCAATACAGTGTTAGTTTTCTTGCAGTAAAAACGTGCAACTTTTTTTGCACTAAATGCTGCTTTTTTAGCATTCCGATTATTTTTGCACTACAAAAAAATACATTTTGAGCGTGTGCGACCTTTCTAGCAAAATTTTGTTCATAAATTTAGTGTACAGTCAGACATTTTCTTGTGTTATATATTTTACATTATATATATTATAACTGTTATTAATTAAAATACATTTTAGACCATAGTTTGTACGAAAAGGATATGAACAGGAACTACTGTTTGTCCTTTTTCAGTGTTAAATTCCTCAAAAAATTGGCCAATAAAAACTCAGACTTAAAGAGCCAATAAGGGCTAAGCAAAAATCAATAAGACAAAAAGTGTCTGTAATTTCGTATAAATTATCTTTGAAGATCTTTAGAGGTATTGTTGTAATTGTAAAAAAAAATAGAATAGTTTTTAAATCACAATGGTCAAACAAACCCTACCATTTAAACGGAAGTTGTTCAGTGTTAAATATCTTTACGAAGCTTTGACGTTATAGAATCACTTTTAGCCAATTGGCACTTAGAAAAAAATGGAAATCTCTCATTCACTGAAGATCAATATTTTCTCAAGCGCTAATTAGCTAAAACAGTTCCTCCCACAACCATTCCCACAGAGCAAAACATATATGACGTGATCACAAATACTATACGAGATTTTTATGGTTCCTAAAATCCTGACGTGATTTTTTCAATTTAGGGTATCTGACTTAATTTCAGCCAGGCCTTAATTTCGGCCACCAATTTAGGGTGTTAGAAAATTGGCTTATTTTTAAAACACAAAAGAACTAGCACAAAAGTAACTGAATTTTTGTGATTTTTATGTGTTTTTTGTGATTTTCTTAATTTTTGCTTTGTATTTAAACTGCATCAAATTTAGAACAAAGCATTATAATAACCTTAAAATACCTTCTATTTAAGACTCAAAAATTTTTAAATTTCATGTTTTGATATTTTCTTTAAATTTACTTTGCAATGCGCTTAACTAACTGCGCATTTTAAGATTACGTTAATTTCGGCCACTTTAAAATTTAGGTAAAAGAACCTGCCGTTTTTTGCTGTTTTCAAATATCATCGTACTACCCTATTTATAAGGATTTTTTTGCTCGTTTGACTTTTTTTGACGTTTTTTTAAGCCAAAAAACATTTAACAAAAATATAGGTTATTAAAACTTGTTTTTTTTAAGGTTTTGACATAAATATATTAAAGGCTGGTTTATACGCATGACAAAACGTCATTTGGACAAAGTCCAAAAGACAAAAGTTCTTTGGACTTTGTCCAAAGGACAAATACAGCGTAAAAACGTCTTTTGAACTTTGTCCAAAGGACAAAGTCCAAAGGACAAAATCCAAAGGACAACGTGTTCATACTTTTTTGTCCTTTGGACTTTTCCCTTTGGATTTTGTCCTTTGGACTTTGTCCAAAGGACAAATTTTAAGTAGCATTCATACTTCGTCCAAAGGAAAAAGTCCAAAGTACGTTTTGGCTTGTCCAAAGCACGTTTTGGCTTTTCTAAAATTGTGTCCAAAGGACGTTTTATCGTAGGTATGAACCAGCCTTAAGTCTTGCTAATAACTATTAAAGTTTTCAAACGGGAAAAAATTAAGTCATATGTACAAAGAATAATACCTAAGGATAAATTTGCAACCTTTAAAAATTTTTATTGTTCGTTTTCGCAATAGTTAGCCAGTTTTTTTCAGGTGGCCGAAGTTAATGGCTCGCGCCTTAATTTCGGCCACTATAAAAAACTTTAAACCTCCCCTGTTCTTTAAGTGTAACAGAAATTTTAAAATGTTGCACTGGAATAACAAAAATAGCTATCGTTTGATTTTTAGACCAAATTTTGGGTCGATTGGAAAAGCCAGAAAAAACTTATCCAAAAAAATAAAAAAGTGGCCGAAATTAAGTCAGTTACCCTAATATCATATTTTCTAAAAAGATCACCATAGGCATAATGCTGGACAACGTTTTTTTATTAAAGAGGGGATGGGCCTTCTTCTTCAACCACAAAAACAAATGGGCTAAATGAAATATCATTGGAAAGCTTAGAGTTCGAGATATGTTACAAGGGGGTTGAAATTAGAAGAAATCAACATTGACACCTTTATGCTGGACATAGTGTTGTAAAAAGTTATTTTTACTTTTACTTAAAGCCGGTTCATACTTATGTAAAAACGCCTTTTGGGCAAAATCCAAAGACAAACACAGCGTCAAAACGCCCTTTGGACTTTGTCCTTTGGACTTTCCCTTTGGATAACGTGTTCATACTTTTTGTCCTTTGGACTTGTCCCTTTGGACTTTGTCCTTTGGACGTTGTACTTTGGGCTTTTTGTCCAAAGGACAAATTTCAAGTAGCATTTATGCTTCGTCCAAAAGAAAAAGTGTCCAAAGGACGTTTTGGATTCTTCAAAGGACGTTTTGGCTTTTCTAAAATTGTTGTTTGGACTCTGTCCAAAGGACGTTTTGTCATAAGTATGAACCAGCCTTTAAACTAATAAAAGTAATGGATTTTGGATTATTTTTATTTTCAATTACTTTTACTCTTACTTGATTTTTGAAATTTCAATTACTTTTACTTTTACTCTTACCCGGATTTCTTCTGGCAAATAATTAAATTAATTTAACTAAAATTTAAGTAATTTCAACGACTCAAATCCTTATGACTTGTTGAAAAATGAGTGGCAAAAAAAGTTTTTAAAGCTTAACACGCTAAACACTATTTATTTAGGCAAAAAACTTTATTAAAATGAAAATTTATACATAAAATTAGCAACAAAACTTCGGGACAGAGCTTTGGAGCTTCAAAAACCGGTATTTTGTTCCGTTTCAAAATTAAAAAAAGCTCTTACTTTTACTTTACTTAAATAAAATTTGGACCGTTACTTTTACTTTTACTTTACTTAAACTAAAAAATTACAAATTACTTTTACTCTTACTTTACTTAAATAAAAATTTCTATTTACTTTTACTTTTAATTAAAATTATCAAAAGTTATTACTATTTACAACACTATGGACAAGGCATTTTCACGGTACGGGGTCTTTAGAGCCACCAGCAATGAACTTGAAGCCTTCGGAATTTCTTGGGAACTTGGAGCCTTTAAGAAAAAATTGATTTGGAGTTAGATTTAGGTTTTGCTTAGGCTTAGGTAAACGTTTTAGCGATTTTTACTTTTGGGTCCAAGTTCCACCTTAGGGTTCCCACCAAGTTCCTTAACTACGGCTCCAAGTTCCCTATTTTTGGCTCCAAGTTCGAGCTCCAAGTTCTCAAGGCTCCATTGACCCTAAATCATTTTCACCGAAAGGAAATCCCATGGTTTTTTTTTAATTTAAAAATTTTTTATTCTAAATTGGTTAAATTTATTGCTAAGACTTATTACTCAATGGAAAAACAGAATATTATATTTTTATTAAAGATTAAAATGAAAATTTTTATACTGGACAACGCATTTTCAATATAAAGGAGATGAACGCTCTATTTTAACCACAAAACAAATAGGACTAAATAAAACATCATTGCAAAGCTTACAGTCCGAGTAATGTCATAAAAGAGTTGAATTAAAAAAAAATATCATGGACACCTTTATACTGGACAACCCATATCGCACAAAGGGTCTTCGATTTTTTCAAATAATTTTTTTTGTTTTTGAACTGACTTAAAATTATTGGTACCGAAAATTACTCGATGAAAAGCAACAATATCAAGTTATATTGAAAACTAATCTGTTAATTTTTAAGTGCACATATAGACAACAATAAATTTTTTCTCGCGAAAATATTTGCGAGCATGTGGTTTCCCTGTTTTTATTTGTAGAGATTTTAAATATAGAGTTAGATTTCGAATGTAAACAATATGTTTTAAGAAAAAAAACATCACTTTAAAACATGGACAACTACATGATGGACAATTAAATTTTTGACCATTATTAGTGCGAAAATAGCTGTTCGGGGCCTGTTAATAAAAATTTAAAATCAATAACAAACAAAACAAATCCAAAATAAATAAATTATCATTTTATATGACAGAGCATTCTAACTACGTATAACTTTTTTACAAAATAAAGCAAATGGGTCTGAGAAAAACAGGAAAAATTATTCGATGTAGTTTTTCACTTGAAAATATCTGTTTTAATGCATTAAACTGATATTTTTCTGCAAAGATAAAAAATATTGCTAACAAAAATTTAGAAAGCGAATTAACTCACATGTGTGGTTTTCATTTCTTGCCAAAACGTCGGAAAGGCGAAAGAATTGGTGGGTAAAACGTTAATCCACTTTGTTTAAAATCGTGTGGTATAGTAAACATATTTTTAAAAAGCAAAAGTAATTATGTTTTACTCGAATTTTAATGATCGTCAAAACCGTTGTTAAGGTCACAAATCGGTATTTATATGGTTTACAAAAATAGCTATTGTTGGTGCTAAACCTTTCGCACAGCCAACTGAAAAGCAGTCTTAAAGTCCTCGCTTAGGTAAGCGTGCAGATATGGACTAAAGGCGCAGTTGAAAAACGGGAGTAGATGTATGACATTGAAGACGATTTTCAGATGAATCTTGGTGTGGAAATCTTTAAAACTAACAAAAGATGTGACCATGTTCAGAATCCAGAAGGGTGACCAGCACACGAAGTAGAAAGCAACCACGTACAGAACTGTCCGCGTGACTTTTTTGTAGCGGTGTTCGCTGGTTTTTTTATTTCGCCCGGTGAGACTGCTGATGCTGCGGCGGATGTTTAATTCCCTGGAGCGTTTGGTGGCGTTGATCAATTTGCGAAGGACTTTTATATAAAAAGACAGTATGAACATGGACGGAATGAAGTAGGTGATGACGAATGAAGTCAGGATGAACTTGGGTCCATCCGTAGAACTTATCCAGTCTATGGTACAAAACATCATCGATTGATTGGAAATAGAAATGTTCATGTTCCGGGCGAACACCACAACCGGCGTCACAAAACATGCCACTAGTAACCAACCCAGAACGCTGGCAGCTACAGTGAGTCGACCAGACCTGTTGCGTTTGCACCAGGCGGGATGGCACAGTGCCAAGTATCGATCGAATGAGAGCATGGTGACAAATAAAACGCTCGCGTACTTCCCTGTCGACTCCAGCAACCAGTGCAACTTGCACATGAAAACTTCGAACGGCCAAGAGCCTTTCAGGACTTGGATAGACCAAGAGGTGGCGTTGTAATAAGAAAATACAACAACCGTAAATATTATTAGTAAAACTAAAACACTAGATAAAACGTAGTTGATGCTTGTCAATAAAAATAAAAACTTTTTGGGTTCTGCTGTGGCTCAAAAATGGACATTCGAAAAAATTTACGAAAAATTAAAATGTTATAAGAAAATATTTTTGAGCTTATGTATACTATAGCAACTTTTTAAAAAATAGTTTCTGTTGTAATAATATTTTAGAGATCTTATTTATTTTGTGGGGTTCACATTTGCAAAATATAATGATAAACTGTAAAAAAAACAAGCAATTATGAAAACGCAATCGCTCCTACATTAACATAGAACTTCTTTTGTAAAAATAATAATTATTACCTAAAAAGAAAGTTCTAACACGCTAAAGGCTGGTTCATACTTATGTAAAAACGTCCTTTGGACAGATTCCAAAGGACGTTTTTACATACGTTTATACGCTGTATTTGTCCTTTGGACTTTGTCCAAAGGACGTATTTACATAAGTATGAACCAGCCTTAAGTCATAATTATGAAAAAAATAAACCCGCTTATAAAAACGCAAAAAACTGGCTGCAAGGAAAAACTATACAACACAAAAATACCCGTATTTTTATTCGGTTTGCAACAGAAAAAACTAATTGCAACGCTACCAGAATGGCAAGATAACGCAGTAAAGATAATCGGCGAGACAAAGGTTGATACTGTAGATGTTGGTGATCGATCTCAGTGCCCGATTTCTAAGAATTAAAAAAATCACTACCAGATTTCCGTGCCCTATCATGAAAAGAATAGTTTGTGTCATTATCAGCAGCAGTCTGGTGATATCAATCGCTAAATTGTTGGACTGGAAGAACATTTTTCTTCTTTTAATGTATAGTTATTTTCTAATCTGCGCTTCCCATTATTCCTTCGTGCTAAAAATATAAAAAGACTATTTATTTTTTCTAGTCGTCTAGACTGACGCAATAAACTAGAAATAAAGGAAATATCAGTCAGGTTCATTTTGTCAGAGCAAGGCCGCGCCCACCTGATAAGAAATCCAGGTTCATGTTTTTATATGGGTTTTAATCAATAATTACTTTATTAGGATTCACTGACGCTGGAAAGATGCTGCAGCTATTTTTTAATTAACAGAGACAAAAAACTCATTAACATTAAAAACAACTACTGGGTTTCCCGACTTCACGGGAAACTAATGTTTAATTAATAATACTTCGTGTTTAGAGGAAATTTCCCTAGACTAATCGCCTTTGCTTGTCAAATAAGGTTGAAAATATAACCAATGAAAAATTTCATGCGACGGCACAAGAAAACATTTTACCCTTAAAAAACGCTAATTATAGTGACTACCTAATGTCGCCACCACGTGTTCCCATTGGCTGAATCTTTTGCGAAACGCAAAGTCATGTAATTACTGTGTGGATCAATACTTAATAAATCTAGATTAACACAAATCGTTTGGATAACTTTGTGTGTAAAGATCACAATAGCCAGCTGCCCAAAATATACAAACTTTAAAAACGTTATGTTCATCAATGACGCCCTCACCATGACCGAAACGGTAAAAAACCTGGGCCTTAAAAAGCAAAACTTTTTATTAAGATCTAAGAAACGCCGCTTAGTATGTTGTTAGAACGAGTTTTTTCGAGTATTTCCTGAATATTTGATCACGATTGGAGTGGAATTTTTAAATGAAAATTGGAATGCGGCCGGTTTTGTTTTTTAAGGCTTATTTTTTAATTTTAATTTTGAAATATTTTAATTTTGAGCTTTTCTGTTGCCACCAAGGCGGCCTGAAACGCTGTCAAATTTGTAGAATGTCGTTTTGACACCTTGTTGTAAGTTTAATATTATGTTTTTACGATATATGAAAAAGGTCGTATATGTAATTGTTTTTATTTTTAGTGGTTTCGAGAAACACATTTTAAAACTAAAATTTGCATTTTTAGTTCCCCCAGCCGTTCCCCCGGAAAGGCCACCTCCCAAAAAAATTTGGTTTCCAAAAAAATCCCTAAACAATGGCGCCCGATCGGCATATATTATTTTGGCGGTATACACCCACAAAGAAGCAAGTTTCTGAATTAAAAACGGCACGTGTTAACAAATTTTTAGTGAAAAAAAACACACGAAAACTGGCTGCATTTAAATCGTCATAAAAAAACTCATCGTTCCAAGGGCGATCAAATTTTTAGGAAAACTTTGGAAAAGAATGTTCTTCTAACAGCATACCAAGCGGCGTTTCTTATCCATCACTAATAAAAAAGTTTTGTTTATTTAAGGCCCAGATTTTTTACCGCATCGGCCGTAGTGATGGCGTGGTTGTACATCGTTGTTTTAGCAAATATTCAAATACAAATAATCTAAGCTACACACTGATAGAAGCATATAAAATCCGTTGCGTGGTTTTTTTTTAGATAATATAATGTTTTAATGTTCACTCGCTGTTTAATACCGAGCGAAAACCCATTGGTTCGAGCCCAGGTCCAAATGACAATTTTTAAATTTAATTTGAAAATGTCGTCTTGAAGCAAAGTCTACATAGTAACATTTGCTAAATAATAAAATACATAGCCGCTAAAAAACCCTATATTTAGTTCTTATGAAAAACACAGTGTAAAATTTTCTGAAAAAACGCCCGTTTGGTCACCAAAAAACGTTATAATTTCTTGAAAATATCTGCGTCTTAGGTTTAAACCTTAATTAAACGTATTACATTCACACATTCCTTTTTTGCATGCAAAAAGCTGGTAATAAAAAAAGTTGTTTTTTGGCTTTGATTTTTAGTAGGAGTATTTGCTGTCTGGTTTAATTTATGTGTTTTTTTGCTGCAATCAAATTAATCCTACTACTTTTTTATATTAAAAAAGTACAAACAATAATCAACCTGATGGAAAACAATTTTTAATTGCTTTATGCCAAAATACCATGTGTGTTAAAATCTTATTAAAATATTGGTTAATAGAAAACTTATTTTAAAGGTTTTAAAAATAAAATTACGAAATATATGCGTTTTAAAAATATTACAAAAACAAAACTTTAAAGAAAATATTTCACAAACAAAAATCATAATATTAATCTTAGTTTTAATCGTATTAAAATACTTAGTTTTAGTCATAATGTCATGAATTTTCGGTGATGCTTTATTTTCGCACCAATTGTAAATTCTACATACGTAGCCAATGTAGAAAATTCTACAAAGTTCGCCATCCATTTTTTTACTTTCCTTTGTGTTTTTTTTTGTTTGCTAGTCTTCATTCTGATCCCAGCCCAAGTTTGCAACCACCATAACCTTAAACCAGGTTGCTATGCAATAACACTAATTTATAATTTGTACATATGACACCAACGAACATTCATTGGTTTTAACGTAATTCATGTAATTCATAATCTTTTAAATATAAAGCTTGACTGGAACGAATATTGAATAAAAATGAAATTTTGTTTTAAAAATTAAAATATTATAACGCTCTAATAAAAATAAACCGTTTAATTTTTAATTATTTTTTGGGCTAAGCTTATTTATAAGCGGTCTATTAATTTTCCTTAAAATTAACAATATTCTGAAATGAAAAAGGAGAGAAAAATGATGTGACTTTTCGGCCCTACAAAAACAAAAGACCTCTATTATTATTGCAATTTTCTGTCTTTATCGATTTTGGCTTAGTGTTGGTTGGCTTAAAAATATTAAAATTCTGAATATTTATTGGCTGATTTTTTAAGGTCTTTAATATTCAACATAGTTTGTGATAATAAGACGCTCCGACAAACAAGTATGTATAAGGAAATTGAACAATTGAATAAATTGATTTATGCTAAGATCCATACACTAAACTTTTTTGAAATAAAAAAAACAAATTAGCAAAATCTAATTAAAAAAAAGATTAAAAAACACACGAGCTGTTTCAATTTATTTATTGACGCGTCGTAGTTACTGCTCATTATGTAACTATATCCAGCATTCAGGACGATATTTACTGTGGAATTAAACGGTAGTTATATATACTTATATACTTATTTGTTAAATAAAAAGATGAGCGGTTTACCGTGTTGGATGCCGGATATACATGTTTCTCAAAAAATTTATTTATTTACTTATAAGAATAATTTTATTTTATTTATTCTTATTTATTTTCCCAAAAATAAGATCAACTCAAAATATTAATAACCTTTTATTATTTCAAATAAACTACTAAAAGGTTTCATTGCAATTCTCTCTATGTAAAATATCGATCTTAGCATGTGCATAAATAATCTCTTGTGTCTGGTTTTTTTATTCTTTCAGTCTTTTTTCTTGATTCTTTTTGTCATCGAATATATTAGAAACAAAAAACAAGAAAAAAAACAACACTGTTAATAACGCTAGATAAAGCATATTATACATTTACGTCAAAGATGAATAATAATAATCATTGCGCACAATGCTGCATTGATGTTTAAAATATGTCATTTGAATCACAAAGAGTGCAGACGGACGAGTGTCATCTGGACGGATGGGTTTCATCGTGACGGACGGGTATCATTGCGATGTGACGGAAGGGTATCATTATGACGGTGTTATATTGGCGAACGGCGTAATCGTATAACAACATTGCGCGGATATTAGTAAAAAGCATGGCAATTAGTAATTATAAGCGTTTGAAAAATAAGGGTTTATGTAAGGTTTTCGGTTTAATTAAATCATTAATATAAAAAACAACGCGATTAATTTAGTGACGTATAAATAACGTTACCGCAAATCATTATACCGTAGCTTGTTGTCTTAAGATGTTACAGAAAATTAATTATTATAACGCTGCGTTTGGCTACAAAATGTTACCGTACAATTAATCATTATAGTGCTGCGTTTGACTAATTACTTCTTAGTTGATAACCTTATTGTTAAAACTCGCACATATCTTATTAGTTTAGCCAAAAATATATAACATAAAAATAAAGGAAATATATGCGACTTTATATAGCTGGCACACGAACACCGCTCTTACCAGGGTGCGCCTCAATTAAAGCGCGCCCTAATTAGAGTTTATATAGCCCCAATTAAAGCGCTCCCTAATTAGGGCCTTCAAAAACTGTTTTAAAATGTTCCGCAAAAAAAAAACTATATTTTATATAACACAATCTGGTTAACACATTTATATTTTAATCACACAAGATTTCATTAATATTTTTTTGATTTTATTAAAAGCTTTAATTATAAATTACAGAATAAATATGTGACAATACATATTTATCAACTTGCCTAAAAATACCTACATTAAAATCTTTTAGTTTATTAGCTTATGAACGGAAATTTTGAAATAAACTCAGCTATACTTAATAGACTTTTGGTGAAGCCTAATTATTTTTGGGTTATACAATAAACAAGGAGAATAGTTATAACCGAGCTAAATAACTATGGAAAAACAAAAAGTCTGCCCACCAAAATCGTTTTAGATGCATATCCGTCAAAATCAATTACAAAACGGGAATACCACATTTGAAGAATCTTGTTAATATGCTTGCAATTTTTTACATCGGCGTTTATATCACGTTCTTGTAAGTTTTAGACATGCATGGGGAAGAAATTATACTTTAAAGATAAACAAAAACTGAGCAAAATAAAACAATTAAAAAATTGAAAATTATATGTGTTATAAATATACTAATAAGCTCACATAGAATATTAAATTTCAATATAAAATTACAGAAAAGGAGCTAATAACGTGTAGAACCAACCACACTTATGTTGTGATAAGGTTTTTAAATATTACTAAAAAAACTGAAAAAAAATCCCGTTTAACAAAAAATTTGCAAATTGTCATTTTGGGTCAAAAATGGCTCAGTAAAATAAAAATCATTAGAGTTAGTTATTTAATCTTCAGCATTACCAAATTTTCATTTAATTTTTTTTCAAATTTTTTTAATTCATTAAAATTCATTCATTGGGTCGCCCAAAGGTAATTTGCCTGTACTATTTTCTATGTTTATCACATGTCTTATTTATTCGTTTAAAATACTAAGAAACCCCATGATGAAATATTTAATTATATCAAAGATACCGAAAGTATTGAAAAATGGGCAATAGCTGTAAAAAATTGGCGCTAAGTTGCAACAGCATAATATTTTAATAAAGTACTTTTACTTTTATTTTAGTTATGTAATTGATTATGGCTAAATCTCCATTAATTCAGGCAATATATCGATATGGATTAATTTTAACATGCATAATAATTTAAGTTATGCGATGATAATAACACTCTTACTTCGCGTGGAAATAAATGGAAGGTATGCCTTTTTAAGAAACTATTTAAATTTATGCCGTTTTAGTGACATTCTTTTACGTTGCTACCAGTTTTACAGAGGAGTTGTTTACTTTTGGTTATATTCATATTTTTGTTTAATTTGATTTATTTCATTTATTTAATTGTCTTTTTTTTTAGAAAATAACAGGTTTTTACGACGCTTTCAATTTTTTGAAGTAGGAGGTCAGTCTTGAGCCTTATAGTCGTTGTTTGCTTAAAACATCGCCACTCGTGTTGTATGACCGGTCACTACGCGCCGTTTTCAACAGTGGACAGCTCACATTTACGCACCGGGAGTAGAAGACACGAAATGCCCGGCTGGAAATGATGTGGAATAAATATCTACTTCCGATCTTGTTCGTAACAGATTATTTCGCCGGTAAGCAAATCGCTTGTTACTTTATTGGATGTACGATTTTTGTTTCATTTTAACTCTAAAAACTTTTAAATGTTTGTATTTTCTTAAAATGCTTTTTTCCCAACCTAAATTGTTCAAAAGAATAAAAAAATAGTCAAGTGCTATTAAATGATTAAAATTATGTAGTAGTTTTGCTTTTCATCATTTATAAGTAATACACAAATAAAGCTCGTTGACTTCTGAATTTACTAAATGATAAATTTACCAATTACTATATTCTTTCTGCGTTGTCTGCACAAATGATTTGCACTAAAAAATTTTAAGTCAGCATATAACCAGACTAGTTAGACACAAACACATAATAATAATATTATAAATCGATTATTTTGTAGGCGCGGCATACAATTTAAGTATGCGGACCTAATGTTTCCAGCGCACAATTTTTCAATCAAAATTTATTTTTATATCATTAAAGTCTGTATTTATTTTCGTTTCGTTGGATTTATAAAATAATTGTAATTAATTTTTTTGTTTAGGGATCTAATTTTTTTATCGCAAATACCGATGAGTTTTTTTGTTTTTAATAAAAATAATCAGAGCCATTAAAACACTTGTTAGATTGATTTATAAAGACCCTGAAATTTCGGTTTAAATTAGTAATGTTTCTGTTGGTATTTTGCTGCGTCGGAAATTAATCAAAAGGAATATACGCACAGTATATAAAATCCGCGGAGAAATAAAAAAAGGTTAATTAAGTTTTGCCCAACGTTCATTGGCTATAGCGACGTAACTTTGAATTCTTGTTGGCTGATTTTTTTAGCCTTATCACTAAACAACGTTCTTTCAAATTGTTAGTTTGCCACCAGCGTGTTCCTCATACTGGTGATATTTCTATCATCCAATAGCATATTCCGGAGCTCCGGCCTCTTAAAGCAGAAGAAGCTCCGGATCCTGAGCTCCGCCTCTGAAATAAGCGTTTTCAAGCTTGTGTTTTAAACTATTCTACCACATTATAGGACTGTTTTTAGCTTATCATTTTTAATACGGCTTGAAAATAAATTTGGCTTGTAAAAAATTTTGACAAAACAACCCGCAATTTTGTTTTGAAAAATTAGTTTATTTTATTAATTATTCATTCTTTAGAGAGCTGATAACATCAGCAGCAGATTACTATGGTAAACGTACACTGCGCTGGCAATGTTGGTTTTAGAAATCCGAATATTTAAAAAAAAATAATTTAGATGCTCAGAAATGTAAGTATCCAGATGATGCCAATATTCGGATGCCTGGACCTTCCTCTAGCTCCTATCTTTCCTGCGGTAGAACCAACTCCTACGAGCTACACAACTGCCCCAATAACGTCAGGTTTATAACCTTTTTCTTTTATACTTCAAATTTTAAAATAAAACAATATATTTGAAAAAGTCTCTAAATCCGAAAAAAAATCCTAATGTATGATCAACAAGTTAAACTGACAATCAAGTTAGACTTGAGATTATCGTTTAAAATAAACTAAAAACATGCTCACAACATCTTTTTACAATAAAACAATCTTCATATTTTGATAATAATTTTAGTTGTATTTATCATAAGACCACAAACATTTTAGCTATTATAAATAACTAAAAAGTGAAGCTTTAAGATTCTCGGTGCAACTTTTTTACTCTTTGCACAAACCACGGAGGTTAGTTTTTTACCAAATGTAAAGAAATTTTATTTCAGCTTAAATTTTTTTTTTGATTTTCTATGCAGTTTCGAATTACAATCTACCAATAAACTTTATATTGTTAATTTAAAACTTGGGGTTTCTAACCGAAAAAAAAATTACAGAGTTTAATTTTTAAATTCGCCACGTATAACATATTTTGCTGTAAAACCGGCTCAAAAATTTTTTTGGAAATAAAATTTAAAACTAAAGCTAAAGTCTTTCAGGCTGAAACCGTTCATCAGGAAGGATTACACAATACTTTAAAACCAAGCCAAGAAAAACTTTAAAAAAGTCGTCAGCGGTAATATAACCAGTAATTAAGTTGCGTCGCGTGTTTCCCTGCACGTGATATTTTTTCAAAGAACGTGTGGTTACTTGACCATCTCCAAAATTTCATCCGAATGAAATATACCTTTAATCCCGGTTTTTTTTAAGGTTTTGTAACTGTATCTATCGAAGAAATTTTTTATTTTGTACAATGATATAAAAAAAACTGTTTTCTCACTAAGAATAATGACTGTAGTTAATAATGAAGCTTACAAGTTTCCACCTACAACAATAATTGAAGATAAATTAGCTTTTATAAAAACATATTTACAATCCATTAATCCTACAATCCTACAGGTTTTTTTTAATGGTTTTGGCATTTTGATTTTTTTATATTCTAATTTTGGTGTGTTTCGATAATATTATTCTAAAACAATGTCAAATAGTATGTCAACTAATAAGTTTAGTTTTTTTTGGTTCGGTTCCCATATATTTTTTCTCTTTTTTGTTTCTATTAATTTTATGGAATAGGTTTGAAACCTTATTTGTGAAGATTTTAGTGAAGGGAAGATACATATATATAAATCGTTTTTAGGTTCGATCCGTTTACTATGCGCTGTGGAAACCAAAGGAAAGCAACTAAAGTCAAGACGACTCAAGCTCCCGACGTCACAACACCAATTATTGCGATCAAAAAACGATTAACAAAAAAGGAATTGGCTAAGCTAATACAGGAAAAAGGCGGTAGGTGTACATCAATATGTTTTCAATCAATACGATTAATAGTTTGATTATACCATGTTTTGTTTCTTTTGACTTTTGCAAATGTATGTAGTTTTTCTGTTTAACATTTTTAAAATCTTAAATAATGAAGGTAATTTAATAAAAGTTATTGATTAGAAGTAATTTAAAGCTGGATGACCTCTATAAATAGCAGTATTAAATCAAATATTTAACAAAAAAGCAACTCTAATATTCAAAAGTTTGTGCAAAAACGGTAATAGTTTAAAGACTAATACCTTTTTTCATTATTATTCGTTAAATTGGTCGATTTCGAACAAAAACGTCAATTTTTAACGGTTAAAAATCATTGATTTTTATATATTTTGCAAAAAGGTGGGGTGGAAAACAAAAAATCTACAATCCAATTCATGTTTCAAAAAACTTCATCACCTCAAAAATTAATTAATTAAAATAATAATCACTATAAAAACATGTTGTAATTAAACTTTGGCCCTCAAAAACACTCAACTCAAAATATTATTTCGTTTCTTTTCTAATGTTTTCAAGATTTTCTTATTTCAACATTGTTCTGTGCGTTAATATTACAAATCTTATCATAATTTGATTTTTTTAAAATTACTTCCGTATTGCTCAAATTATGGCTGTTTTCTTCTGCGGAATTTTAATATATTAATTTTGAGGTCCGCCTAACTAAATTTTAACTTTTTTTGGCGTGTTTTTGCAAATTTTGTTTCAGCGCTATGATTATCACTGTAGTGTAATGAACCCTAAAGTGATGAGTATTTTATGATTTGTTTTTCCTCTAATAAGATTACGCAACAGAAACTTAAGATTGTCAACAAAAAAATTTTTCAATACCTAAAGCGTAAAATGTAAAGCGTAATATTTTTAAAATTAGAAAGCAATTTCTTTGCATATTCATACAAAATTTTATTAAAACAACAACTTAATTTATTTTGGTGTGTGAAATGTTTTTAAACTAATGTAAATGAGAACAAAATTAAAAAAGTAATTTCATAATGCCAAGCTTTGATTGGCTCGAAAAAAATTGAAAAAAAAACAATCCATGTGCTTATTTTATTTTCAAAGCGTTTATAGCAAAACTTTTAAGTTTTTGGGGATATTTAGAAAAAAAATGTTTTTACAACTTTTCCAATTTTATAAAAAACTTCCTATATTTGAAAACCAGTTTTTTAAATTTTTGTTTCCACCAAACCAGTTTCTGCTGTGGAAAATAGAGTCGTGGATGTATAAATAATACTTTCGTTTTTTAGCTCAAACTACTAGTCAAGATTCAAGAGTTCATTTTCATACTTATTTAACTTTTGTCAAATAACCTTTATTTAACAAGATATATTCGCCTTCAAGTTTTGTTTACAGTGACCACAATTTGTCTAACAGTTATTTAAACTAGATATTTCAAAAACTTTTCAACTTTTGCGCTATTTACATTTTTGATTAGCGATTTTCTGTCCGATGAAAAATATTTCAAATTTTCCCCTAAAGTACATAAGTCATTCACCAACAATTTATGACGCGGGATATTTACACTCAGTATTACATGAAGTACCTTTAACATTTTTATCCCAATTTCCGGTTATTTACATAATCTTTTAAAAATTAAGCTTTCCAATTAGAAAAATGGTTAGAAGCATTATACTGTAGAATTTATATAATTTTTTAAAAATTCTTATAGGCTTTTGAATTGGATCAATGGTTAAAACCATTTGGCATTATATTGTAGCATTATTTTAAAAGAATATAAAACTTATCAAAATGTTTCTACCTAATTAAGACAATATCCATTCCAGTACATATAACAACATTACTATAAAAAGTAAATATAAGGCTATTATAAAAAAGGTCATTATTCTGGATTATGTAGGGTAACTGACTTAATTTCGGCCGCGCCTTAATTTCGGCCACCAATTTAGGGTGTTAGAAAATTGGCTTATTTTTAAAACACAAATGAACTAACACAAAAGTAACTGGATTAATGTTGAATAAAGTGTTTTTACAAAAGTTTTTTATTTTTATTATTCTGCATTATCAACATTTTCATAGAAAAAGTGAATTTTTTATGATTTTCTTAATTTTTGCTTTGTGTTTAAACTGCATCAAATTTAGAACGAAGCAATATATAACCTTAAAATATCTTCTATTTAAGGCACAAAGTTGTTAATTTTCATGTTTTGATATTTTCTTCAAAATTATTTTGCAATGCGTTTAACTAACTGCGCATTTTAAGATTCCGTTAATTTCGGCCACCTTAAAATTTAAGTGAAAGAACCTGTCGTTTTTTGGTGTTTTTTTGTTTTTTGTATCATTGTTCTACTGTATTTATAAAGAATTTTTTTTGCTCGTTTGACTTTGTTTTGACGTTTTTTAAGCCAAAAATAAAAATTGAACAAAAAATACAAATTATTAAAACTTGTTTTTTTAAGGTTTTGACATAATTATTTAAAGTCTTGCTAATAACTAATAAAGTTCGCAAACGGGAAAAATTAGGCTATATGTACCAAGAACAATACCTAAGGGTAAATTTGCAACCTTTAGAAATTTTTATTGTTCGTTTAAGCAATAGTTATGGCCAATTTTTTGTAGGTGGCCGAAATAAATGGCACGCGCCTTAACTTCGGTCACTTTAAAAAAAAGTTTAAACCTTCACTGATTTTTAAGTGTAACAGAAATATTCAAATTTTTCACTGGAATAACAAATATAGCTATTGTTTGATTTTTAGGCAAAATTTTGGCTTGATTGAAAAAGCCAGAAAAAACTTATTCAAAAAAATAAAAAAAGGTGGCCGAAATTAAGTCAGTTACCCTACCTACCCTTCTAACACCAAAAATGAATCATTTTTAAATGTACAATAATATTTTCTCTATATAGTTAATTAAAGAAAGAAAAGTTTTAGCAAGAATACATGAAATTTAATTAATAAAGAAAAAAAGAATGAGAAATGAAAAACAAATTATACGGGCCATGTGTGGATTCAACCTAAATGCATACGTATGCATACGTTTATATGCATACTTTTGCATATGTTATGCATGCATACGTATGCATAAATTCATATGCATACGTATGCACATTTTTGTTTTAGTTATATGCATACGTATGCATTTTTCCGCTAAATATATGCATACGTATGGATTTGATTTGAAACTTTTATGGTTACGTATGCATTTTTTCTAACTTTTATGCATACGTATGCATAAAAGTTGTAAAAAATGCATACTTATGCATATACTTTCTGGAAAAATGCATACGTATGCATATAAGTTGCAAAATATACATACGTATGCATATTTTTTTTTAAAAACAAAAAAACTTTTATTAATTTCCAAAATATGCATACGTATGCATATTTTGCAACTTATATGCATACGTATGCAATTTTCTAAAAAGTATATGCATACGTATGCATTTTTTGCAACTTTTATGCATACCTATGCATAAAAGTTAGAAAAAAATGCATACGTATGCATAAATGTTTCAAAAAAATGCATAAGTATGCATATACTTTGCGGAAAAATGCATACGTATGCATATAAAAGTATGCATACCTATGCATATGAATTTATGCATACGTATGCATAACATATGCATACAGCATACGTATGCATTTAGGTTGGATCCACACTTAGCCCGTATAATTTGTTCTTCATTTCTCATTCTTTTTTCCTTTGTTAATCAATTTTCATGTATTCTTGGTTTTAGTAGTTTCTAGTTTTAGTATGTAATATCAAGAATTTATAACACAAAATAATTTCAAATTAAGCACTAAATTTCTGAACAAAAGTTGCAATAGTCGCAAGGCACAACTAGTCTTTTTTGTTCTACAAAAATATTTGCAGTACAAAAGAGTAGCATTGAGTGCAAAAAAGTCGCACATTTTTCCTGGAAGAATGCTAATGCTGCATTAAAAATCACAATGCACTAGAAAGCTATTTTTTAATTTCTAGCTTAGAAGTACCGGAAACATAAGTCCTTATATACCCGTCGTATTCGCAAGTACAACTACTTAAATTTCAGGTTCGGAAATCGCGATTGGTCAAAACTGCCGGTACCCGGAGGACGCGAGGGTGAAACTCCCGGGTCCGACACGGCACAGCTTCTTCCAATGCGGACCTCGGCGGGTGTACGAGGAATACGACTGCGTCGCCGGATATTTCGACCCCTACGAAATGACCTGCTCACGCACCAGCTCCGCACATACCGACAGCGGCCGCGGTGACAACGTAAAATGGGGACGGGAATCCACAATTAAATATCTTAACTCGGCCTACACGGCCAGACTATGTCGACTTCTTTTGGTGTATGCGCCCGTCTGGCTGATGTTAGTGCAGAACGATGACGCAAGAAGATAAAATGTGCCTTGCGACTATTGCAACTTTTGTTCAGAAATTTAGTGCTTAATTTGAAATTATTTTGTGTTATAAATTCTTGATATTACATACTAAAACTAGAAACTACTAAAACCAAGAATACATGAAAATTGATTAACAAAGGAAAAAAGAATGAGAAATGAAGAACAAATTATACGGGCTAAGTGTGGATCCAACCTAAATGCATACGTATATATACTATGCATACTGTTATGCATACGTATGCATAAATTCATATGCATAGGTATGCATACTTTTATATGCATACGTATGCATTTTTCCGCAAAGTATATGCATACTTATGCATTTTTTTGAAACATTTATGCATACGTATGCATTTTTTTCTAACTTTTATGCATAGGTATGCATAAAAGTAAAAAATCATACGTTGCATGCATATACTTTAGAAAATTGCATACGTATGCATATTAAGTCCCGATATAGTCATACATATGCATATTTTAAAAATTAATAAAAAAGTTTTTTTGTTTTTAAAAAAAAATATGCATAGGTATGTATCTTTTTCAACTTATATGCATAAGTATGCATTTTTCCTGAAAGTATATGCATAAGTATACATTTTTTGCAACTTTTATGCATACGTATGCATAAAAGTTAGAAATGTTGCATACATAACCATAAAAGTTTCAAATCAAATCCATACGTATGCATATATTTAGCGGAAAAATGCATACGTATGCATATAACGTTGAAACTAAAAAATGTGCATACGTATGCATATGATTGTCCCATGTATACGTATGCATGCATAACATATGCAAAAGTATGCATATAAACGTATGCATACGTATGCATTTAGGTTGAATCCACACATGGCCCGTATAATTTGTTTTTCATTTCTCATTCTTTTTTTCTTTATTAATTAAATTTCATGTATTCTTGCTAAAACTTTATTTCTTAATTAACTATATAGAGAAAATATTATTGTACATTTAAAAATGATTCATTTTTGGTGTTAGAAGGGTAGGTAGGGTAACTGACTTAATTTCGGCCACCTTTTTTTATTTTTTTGAATAAGTTTTTTCTGGCTTTTTCAATCAAGCCAAAATTTTGCCTAAAAATCAAACAATAGCTATATTTGTTATTCCAGTGAAAAATTTGAATATTTCTGTTACACTTAAAAATCAGTGAAGGTTTAAACTTTTTTTTAAAGTGACCGAAGTTAAGGCGCGTCCCATTCTTGGGCCACCTAAAGAAATTGGCCATAACTATTGCTTAAACGAACAATAAAGATTTCTAAAGGTTGCAAATTTACCCTTAGGTATTGTTCTTGGTACATATAGCCTAATTTTTCCCGTTTGCCAACTTTATTTGTTTTATAACATACTTTAAATAATTATGTCAAAACCTTAAAAAAACAAGTTTTAATAATTTGTATTTTTTGTTCAATTTTTTATTTTTGGCTTAAAAAACTTAAAAACAAAGTCAAACGAGCAAAAAAAATTCTTTATAAATACAGTAGAACAATGATACAAAAAACAAAAAAACAGCAAAAAACGACAGGTTCTTTCACTTAAATTTTAAGGTGGCCGAAATTAACGGAATCTTAAAATGCGCAGTTAGTTAAACGCATTGCAAAATAATTTTGAAGAAAATATCAAAACATGAAAATTAACAACTTTGTGCCTTAAATAGAAGATATTTTAAGGTTATATATTGCTTCGTTCTAAATTTGATGCAGTTTAAACACAAAGCAAAAATTAAGAAAATCATAAAAAATTCACTTTTTCTATGAAAATGTTGATAATGCAGAATAATAAAAATAAAAAACTTTTGTAAAAACACTTTATTCAACATTAATCCAGTTACTTTTGTGCTAGTTCTTTTGTGTTTTAAAAATAAGCCAATTTTCTAACACCCTAAATTGGTGGCCGAAATTAAGGCGCGGCCGAAATTAAGTCAGTTACCCTACATAATCCAGAATAATGACCTTTTTTATAATAGCCTTATATTTACTTTTTATAGTAATGTTGTTATATGTACTGGAATGGATATTGTTTTAATTAGGTAGAAACATTTTGATAAGTTTTATATTCTTTTAAAATAATGCTACAATATAATGCCAAATGGTTTTAACCATTGATCCAATTCGAAAGCCTATAAGAATTTTTAAAAAATTATATAAATTCTACAGTATAATGCTTTTAACCATTTTTCTAATTGGAAAGCTTAATTTTTAAAAGATTATGTAAATAACCGGAAATTGGGATAAAAATGTTAAAGGTACTTCATGTAATACTGAGTGTAAATATCCCGCGTCATAAATTGTTGGTGAATGACTTATGTACTTTAGGGGAAAATTTGAAATATTTTTCATCGGACAGAAAATCGCTAATCAAAAATGTAAATAGCGCAAAAGTTGAAAAGTTTTTGAAATATCTAGTTTAAATAACTGTTAGACAAATTGTGGTCACTGTAAACAAAACTTGAAGGCGAATATATCTTGTTAAATAAAAGGTTATTTGACAAAAGTTAAATAAGTATGAAAATGAACTCTTGAATCTTGACTAGTAGTTTGAGCTAAAAAACGAAAGTATTATTTATACATCCACGACTCTATTTCCACAGCAGAAACTGGTTTGGTGGAAACAAAAATTTAAAAAACTTGGTTTTCAAATATAGGAAGTTTTTTATAAAATTGGAAAGTTGTAAAAACATTTTTTTTCTAAATATCCCCAAAAACTTAAAAGTTTTGCTATAAACGCTTTGAAAATAAAATAAGCACATGGATTGTTTTTTTTTCAATTTTTTTCGAGCCAATCAAAGCTTGGCATTATGAAATTACTTTTTTAATTTTGTTCTCATTTACATTAGTTTAAAAACATTTCACACACCAAAATAAATTAAGTTGTTGTTTTAATAAAATTTTGTATGAATATGCAAAGAAATTGCTTTCTAATTTTAAAAATATTACGCTTTACATTTTACGCTTTAGGTATTGAAAAATTTTTTTGTTGACAATCTTAAGTTTCTGTTGCGTAATCTTATTAGAGGAAAAACAAATCATAAAATACTCATCACTTTAGGGTTCATTACACTACAGTGATAATCATAGCGCTGAAACAAAATTTGCAAAACACGCCAAAAAAAGTTAAAATTTAGTTAGGCGGACCTCAAAATTAATATATTAAAATTCCGCAGAAGAAAACAGCCATAACTTGAGCAATACGGAAGTAATTTTAAAAAAATCAAATTATGATAAGATTTGTAATATTAACGCACAGAACAATGTTGAAATAAGAAAATCTGAAAACATTAGAAAAGAAACGAAATAATATTTTGAGTTGAGTGTTTTTGAGGGCCAAAGTTTAATTACAACATGTTTTTATAGTGATTATTATTTTAATTAAATTAATTTTTGAGGTGATGAAGTTTTTTGAAACATGAATTGGATTGTAGATTTTTTGTTTTCCACCCCACCTTTTTGCAAAATATATAAAAATCAATGATTTTTAACCGTTAAAAATTGACGTTTTTGTTCGAAATCGACCAATTTAACGAATAATAATGAAAAAAGGTATTAGTCTTTAAACTATTACCGTTTTTGCACAAACTTTTGAATATTAGAGTTGCTTTTTTGTTAAATATTTGATTTAATATTGCTATTTATAGAGGTCATCCAGCTTTAAATTACTTCTAATCAATAACTTTTATTAAATTACCTTCATTATTTAAGATTTTAAAAATGTTAAACAGAAAAACTACATACATTTGCAAAAGTCAAAAGAAACAAAACATGGTATAATCAAACTATTAATCGTATTGATTGAAAACATATTGATGTACACCTACCGCCTTTTTCCTGTATTAGCTTAGCCAATTCCTTTTTTGTTAATCGTTTTTTGATCGCAATAATTGGTGTTGTGACGTCGGGAGCTTGAGTCGTCTTGACTTTAGTTGCTTTCCTTTGGTTTCCACAGCGCATAGTAAACGGATCGAACCTAAAAACGATTTATATATATGTATCTTCCCTTCACTAAAATCTTCACAAATAAGGTTTCAAACCTATTCCATAAAATTAATAGAAACAAAAAAGAGAAAAAATATATGGGAACCGAACCAAAAAAAACTAAACTTATTAGTTGACATATTATTTGACATTGTTTTAGAATAATATTATCGAAACACACCAAAATTAGAATATAAAAAATCAAAATGCCAAAACCATTAAAAAAAACCTGTAGGATTGTAGGATTAATGGATTGTAAATATGTTTTTATAAAAGCTAATTTATCTTCAATTATTGTTGTAGGTGGAAACTTGTAAGCTTCATTATTAACTACAGTCATTATTCTTAGTGAGAAAACAGTTTTTTTTATATCATTGTACAAAATAAAAAATTTCTTCGATAGATACAGTTACAAAACCTTAAAAAAAACCGGGTACTAAAGGTATATTTCATTCGGATGAAATTTTGGAGATGGTCAAGTAACCACACGTTCTTTGAAAAAATATCACGTGCAGGGAAACACGCGACGCAACTTAATTACTGGTTATATTACCGCTGACGACTTTTTTAAAGTTTTTCTTGGCTTGGTTTTAAAGTATTGTGTATTCCTTCCTGATGGAGAACGGTTTCAGCCTGAAAGACTTTAGCTTTAGTTTTAAATTTTATTTCCAAAAAAATTTTTGAGCCGGTTTTACAGCAAAATATGTTATACGTGGCGAATTTAAAAATTAAACTCTGTAATTTTTTTTTCGGTTAGAAACCCCAAGTTTTAAATTAACAATATAAAGTTTATTGGTAGATTGTAATTCGAAACTGCATAGAAAATCAAAAAAAAAATTTAAGCTGAAATAAAATTTCTTTACATTTGGTAAAAAACTAACCTCCGTGGTTTGTGCAAAGAGTAAAAAAGTTGCACCGAGAATCTTAAAGCTTCACTTTTTAGTTATTTATAATAGCTAAAATGTTTGTGGTCTTATGATAAATACAACTAAAATTATTATCAAAATATGAAGATTGTTTTATTGTAAAAAGATGTTGTGAGCATGTTTTTAGTTTATTTTAAACGATAATCTCAAGTCTAACTTGATTGTCAGTTTAACTTGTTGATCATACATTAGGATTTTTTTTCGGATTTAGAGACTTTTTCAAATATATTGTTTTATTTTAAAATTTGAAGTATAAAAGAAAAAGGTTATAAACCTGACGTTATTGGGGCAGTTGTGTAGCTCGTAGGAGTTGGTTCTACCGCAGGAAAGATAGGAGCTAGAGGAAGGTCCAGGCATCCGAATATTGGCATCATCTGGATACTTACATTTCTGAGCATCTAAATTATTTTTTTTTAAATATTCGGATTTCTAAAACCAACATTGCCAGCGCAGTGTACGTTTACCATAGTAATCTGCTGCTGATGTTATCAGCTCTTTAAAGAATGAATAATTAATAAAATAAACTAATTTTTCAAAACAAAATTGCGGGTTGTTTTGTCAAAATTTTTTACAAGCCAAATTTATTTTCAAGCCGTATTAAAAATGATAAGCTAAAAACAGTCCTATAATGTGGTAGAATAGTTTAAAACACAAGCTTGAAAACGCTTATTTCAGAGGCGGAGCTCAGGATCCGGAGCTTCTTCTGCTTTAAGAGGCCGGAGCTCCGGAATATGCTATTGGATGATAGAAATATCACCAGTATGAGGAACACGCTGGTGGCAAACTAACAATTTGAAAGAACGTTGTTTAGTGATAAGGCTAAAAAAATCAGCCAACAAGAATTCAAAGTTACGTCGCTATAGCCAATGAACGTTGGGCAAAACTTAATTAACCTTTTTTTATTTCTCCGCGGATTTTATATACTGTGCGTATATTCCTTTTGATTAATTTCCGACGCAGCAAAATACCAACAGAAACATTACTAATTTAAACCGAAATTTCAGGGTCTTTATAAATCAATCTAACAAGTGTTTTAATGGCTCTGATTATTTTTATTAAAAACAAAAAAACTCATCGGTATTTGCGATAAAAAAATTAGATCCCTAAACAAAAAAATTAATTACAATTATTTTATAAATCCAACGAAACGAAAATAAATACAGACTTTAATGATATAAAAATAAATTTTGATTGAAAAATTGTGCGCTGGAAACATTAGGTCCGCATACTTAAATTGTATGCCGCGCCTACAAAATAATCGATTTATAATATTATTATTATGTGTTTGTGTCTAACTAGTCTGGTTATATGCTGACTTAAAATTTTTTAGTGCAAATCATTTGTGCAGACAACGCAGAAAGAATATAGTAATTGGTAAATTTATCATTTAGTAAATTCAGAAGTCAACGAGTTTTATTTGTGTATTACTTATAAATGATGAAAAGCAAAACTACTACATAATTTTAATCATTTAATAGCACTTGACTAACTTTTTATTCTTTTGAACAATTTAGGTTGGCAAAAAAGCATTTTAAGAAAATACAAGCATTTAAAAGTTTTTAGAGTTAAAATGAAACAAAAATCGTACATCCAATAAAGTAACAAGCGATTTGCTTACCGGCGAAATAATCTGTTACGAACAAGATCGGAAGTAGATATTTATTCCACATCATTTCCAGCCGGGCATTTCGTGTCTTCTACTCCCGGTGCGTAAATGTGAGCTGTCCACTGTTGAAAACGGCGCGTAGTGACCGGTCATACAACACGAGTGGCGATGTTTTAAGCAAACAACGACTATAAGGCTCAAGACTGACCTCCTACTTCAAAAAATTGAAAGCGACGTAAAAACCTGTTATTTTCTAAAAAAAAAGACAATTAAATAAATGAAATAAATCAAATTAAACAAAAATATGAATATAACCAAAAGTAAACAACTCCTTTGTAAAACTGGCAGCAACGTAAAAGAATGTCATTAAAACGGCATAAATTTAGATAGTTTCTTAAAAAGGCATACCTTCCATTTAATTCCACGCGAAGTAAGAGTGTTATTATCATCGCATAACTTAAATTATTATGCATGTTAAAATTAATCCATATCGATATATAGGTGTTTTCTCTAAGGGTTTTTTTTTTTGGTTTTGGTTTTTTTTTGGTGTTTTTTTTTCTTCGTTTCTTTTCTATATTTATTTTTTTCGCGTGGCTTTTATATTATCAATGATAATAGACATGTGATAAGATAGAGTATAGGAGGTACTTTCGGCGGCGCGATCGATGAATTTTTTTGAATGAATTAAATTAGTAGAAAAATAATTAGAAGATTTGGTGGTGTTGTTGGATGTTAAATATTATCTATTTTTTTTTTTCTGGTAGTTTTTTTTCCGATGTGACTTTGTGCAGATTTTGTTTTAAGGGGTTTATTTTTTTTTTTTTTTTTATTATTTTTAAAATTTTTCACATATATGTGTTTGTTTTTATACCTTTTTTATCCTTTTTTCTGTTTTTTTATATTGATTTTTTATTCTCTGTGTGCTTTTTTTTGTATTTTTATAACATATATTTTTTTCTTTTTTTTTTTTTTATTTTTTTTCTCTTTTTGTGTTCTCTTTAGTGTATTTCTTCCCCCCGTGTGTCTTAATCACAAGGTGTATATAGCCCCTATGTAAAATTGAAGCATTTTTAGAAAGTTCTTTCAATGTTGTTTTCCCCTTTTGTAATTGTTTTTGCCGGTTTTCCTCTTAAACCGATTTTGTTGGCAAGCTTTTTTGTTTTTCTATAGTTATTTAGCTCGGTTGTAACTATTCTCCTTGTTTATTGTATAACGGCTCACCTTCAAAAGAGTCCCGGCACAAAAGAGTCCTGAAAAAAATCGCAGCTGGCACAAAAGAGTCCTGGCACAAAAGAGTCCCGGCACAAAAGAGTCCTGAAGAAAATGCGTTCATGCGCCCAAGCGCTTCGAGCGCTGAAGTCGGCACAAAAGAGTCCTGGCATAAAATCAATTTTTCACAGCTCTCATACAATTTTCACACCTCAGCTGTCGTCCAGTTTATGACGTATTTCAATACGTCGTTACTCTGACACAATGAGTCAAAAGCGTCGTAAAATACTCGTAACTGTGACTCTTTTTATATCTTAAGACACAAATAATTCAAACAAAATGAGTCAGAATCACGTTGATTTTATACTGATTGTGACTTTTTGTCAAAGTAACGACGAACTGTTAATTTAAAAGATTTTTAGCTAAAAAATTTTTAAATTCATGTTCATCTCCTTCTTCTTCTTTTTATTATTATTATTCTAACGCTCATTTCTTAAAATCGATATTCCTCCTTCGTTACTGATTGATCAAAAATAAACATGGGTTCATTGGAACGAAGAAAAAATTACAAAACTTTCTTAGGAGCCACTTTTTTCATTTAAGTCCTTGTTATCGATTTATTGATCAAAATAATAAATTGAAAAGTAGCAAAATGAAAACTTCTAACCGCACAATAATAGCCTTTTGGCAACAATAAGGATTGTACAGAGCAGACAGCCGACAGCTCCTCATAGAAACTGCACAATAACAGCAGACGGCTGTGCTTAGTTGCTATTGGTGGCGGAAACTGCACAGCTCGATCTACTTCAACCGGCGAAAACGGCAAAAACAATAAAATATGTTTTGTTAATTCTTGATTTATTGATGAAAAAATTAAATTTAAAGTTTTATTTCAAAAAAAAAAAATAATTGCAATTATCGGTGGCGCGGAAAGCCCCGCGGCAGTTTAGCTCCACAGCACCGCGCCAACTATAATTAACCAACTATAATTAGTTGGGAAAATTTTGTAATTCATGTTCATCTTCTTCTACTTATTTTAGTATTATTTAACGCTCATATCTTAAAATCGATATTCTTTCATTGTTTATATGGCGATTTAACCCCGAGGCACCGCACCAACTTTAATCAGAGAACGTGGATGAAATAAAATTTGTAATTCATGTTCATCTTATTCTTCTGCTGATTCTTTAGTTTAAAATAATAATTGCAATCATTAGAGGTGCCCAAGCGCCACACAGCAATGTAGCCCCACGACACTGCTCCAACTATAATTTAAGAACGTGGGTAAGTTTAGTAATTTATGATCATCAATGATTTTTTCTTATTTTTTAAACGCTTTACAAAGCATTAGGGTAACTGACTTAATTTCGGCCACGCCTTAATTTCGGCCACCAATTTAGGGTGTTAGAAAATTGGCTTATTTTTAAAACACAAAAGAACTAGCATAAAAGCAACTGGATTAATGTTGAATAAAGTGTTTTTGCAAAAGTTTTTTATTTTTGTTATTCTAAATTATCAACATTTTCATACAAAAAGTGAATTTTTTGTGATTTTCTTAATTTTTGCTTTGTGTTTAAACTGCATCAAATTTAGAACAAAGCAATATATAACCTTAAAATATCTTCTATTTAAGGTTCAAAGTTGTTAATTTTCATGTTTTGATATTTTCTTCAAAATCATTTTGCAATGCGTTTAACTAACTGCGCATTTTAAGACTCCGTTAATTTCGGCCACCTGAAATTTTAGTGAAAGAACCTGCCGTTTTTTGCTGTTTTTAAATATCATTGTACTACCGTATTTATAAAGAATTTTTTTTGCTCGTTTGACTTTGTTTTGACGTTTTTTAAACCAAAAATAAAAATTGAACAAAAAATACAAGTTATTAAAACTTGTTTTTTTAAGGTTTTGACATAATTATTTAAAGTCTTGCTAATAACTATTAAAGTTCGCAAACGGGAAAAATTAAGTTATATGTACCAAGAACAATACCTAAGGATAATTTTGCAACCTTTAGAAATTTTTATTGTTCGTTTAAGCAATAGTTATGGCCAGTTTTTTGTAGGTGGCCGAAATAAATGGCACGCGCCTTAACTTCGGCCACTTTAAAAAAAAAGTTTAAACCTTCACTGATTTTTAAGTGTAACAGAAATATTCAAATTTTGCACTGGAATAACAAATATAGCTATTGTTTGATTTTTAGGCCAAATTTTGGCTTGATTGAAAAGCCAGAAAAAACTTATTCAAAAAAATAAAAAAAGGTGGCCGAAATTAAGTCAGTTACC
>JASAMX010013560.1:0-10827 GCA_030248175.1 Microlaimidae sp. YZB2_3 | reverse complement strand
ATTTTTAATAAAACAATTTTAGTAAAATTTTAAAAAAATTATAAAAAGTAAAGAATGAAAAAGCTAAATATGCATAATCTAATAATCACTTTTCACTGCAGCATAAAATTAATAACTTTTCGTAACAGTAACGCTTTGCTTTTATTACGCTAGACAAACGAATTGAAAAAACCTTTCGTTTGTCAAACAAATTGAACTCAAGAAAAAGTGTCCACATAAATACAGAACTTGTCCACATAAAAATCTTGCAGTAAAGAGAGCTGAACATCCAAACCCCAACCGTAAAAAGTAAAATCACAGAACAATTAAATATGTACCAAACACCTTAAGATCTCTCCGGACAGTTTACTTAAATATGGAAAATCGCGATTTTTGGCATACGAGATCTCGTGAAATACAGAAATAATTCCATAAAACATTAATATGAGTGTTAAAAAGACAAAAATACCACGATTATAAAGTGCACATTTATCATATTATTGGCAGTAGTTGAAATAATTGATATTAAAAACCAGATTGCAACGAAATTTTTTAAAACTTAGAAATATGCACTTCTCACTATTTATTAGGAAAAATACTTCCAATAAAGAGGAATTGTTACCCTTTTTCACGTACGTAACAATTTATGAAAATATTTTTGTATTTATGGTTTAATATACAATTTTCCGTAAAAAATGGGGGTTAATTTTTTTAAAATTGCGGGGAGACTTCGATTTAATTTAATTTGCTAAAATTTAAAGCTCCGGATAGTATATTTCTATTGAAATTTATAATTTTTGGAAGGCCATAATATCTTTTGTATTTTTTAACGCATAAATAGTTCTGTCGTGCGTTTTATCGATTTATTCCAGTAGGTTTGTTTATAAATCGCTTTTAGAGCTCATCAACACATGGTTGCAGTGGTATAGTCGTTAAATTTTCTGAAAGGTCCCGGGATCGATTCCCACAATAAACATGTTGGCCATAATTTTGCTTTGATTTTAATAATGATTTTTTATTATTTTTTTATAATTTTTAAATTTTATTTCACATAAATTCAAAAAATATCATTATTGTAAACAGAATTTGTTGCCTGCTTTTCGCCAATTAGTCAAATTTTTGCATTTGAATATCTTAAAATATTATTATACTTTATAAGTATAATAATTCAAAAATAAATTGTTGTAAATAAAAATGGGTAATTTTTGCTCTTTATTGCAATTGATTTACTACTGAACGCTCTGCAATAAAAATTGTCCGGAGAGACCTTAAAGCATTGCAATTTAGCAAAAACTGTGTAATGTACCCTTATTAAACCAAATTACTGCTTTGCTTAATTAATTAGTTTATTTCTAAAAAAACTGAAAATTAAAAATGTGATTAATATGTTCAAAACGGCTTGTTAATCTGTTGTACCAGAATCCTGTGTCAACTACTGTCAAAAATGAAAATTTTGAAAATGCTCTTCAGAACTTAAAAATGAACGATATTGTATGATTTTTGTCAATTTGTAATAAAGAAATGTGGAAATGTGGAAATTGGAAAATCTAATTAATATAATTATCAAGCTGGAACGACTCTATTAAAAAATAACTATAATGTATTATTTTATTTTTTTTATAAGTTGGTTTTTGTTGTTAAAAGCAAACCAGGTGTAATTTTTGTTTGCGATTAAGTGCTACTTATGTAAACTATTCCCACTTTGAACTTTAATTTTTTCAGATAAATGGAACTCATTTATTGATTTGATTAGTTACTATGTATGCATGTCCCTCTATTTTTAGTGTATAAACAAATAAACCAGTCACGTCTAGTTTTGTTTGCCTTTAGTAAATGTGAGAAAATAAAAGTGTATAAAAATACCAATCATAGATGAGGGCAATTCGGGCGTATATAAGGCAAACAAATTTAAATCGAGTAAAAAACAGAAAAAGAAACAAAAAATATTACCTAATAAGGTAAAGACTACTTTCAAGTTTGAGTAAGATGTTTAAAATTCGGAATTTTTAATGAGGTAGATTTATAATCATGGATTGTTACCTTTGAATCTTTGAAAATTCTAATACATGTATCCTTTATGTTCTCACATCGATATAAAGAAACTGTATTAATTTGTGAGCAAAATTATGTCACAAAGAGCAGAAAAAATTTAAAAAAAGGAACTATTTAAACAAGATTTTACTTTGTTTAAATTAAAATATTTAGGCATATTTTAGCTTCTTTACTTATCAGTTTTTATCATTTTATTAACAAAAACAGTTTTTATCACTTTGTTAACAAAAACTAATACTTTTAAAAACCATAATGTCGTGTCTTATCTGCTGGATAGAATTTCTATGAGGTATCTTAATTAAATGATATTCGGTGTATTTAATGCACGTGAATGTAACATCGATATTCCTTTTATTCACGTGAAGAACTTTAAATGGAGCAAACAATAATTATTAATTCTTCGATAATGCAATTGCAAGTTTAAATCACATGAAAGGGTTTAAAAAATTCTACTGAAAGACGGTTTTGTGCCTAAAAAGTTTTAAGATTTCCTGAATTCTGCCAATTGTAACTGTAAATCTGTTGTTGTTGTTGTATTATCTGAAACTTTATAATTTTTTTTAAGTTTATTTATTTCGTACAAAGCAGGATACGCAAGGCCGATTTTACTCAGCACTAATTGCGCAACCAAATACTACATATAACAATATTAACAAAGAATATTATCACAATGCAGTGTGTCTCAGCGGGGACTCGATCCAGGCACCTTCAGTATGCAAGACGTAAGATCTGCAACTGCGCCACAGCCTCCACTAACTTATCTCTCCTATGCAGATTATACAAAAGGCAGGCGCTAAGACAAGCCAGGAGGGGCGAAAAAATATCACCCCCATGGCTGAGACTCTTCGTCCAACATTGATAACAATGTTGGCAACCTTTACCGTTGGAGTGTTCACTGCGCGCAGTGTTCCCCCATAAATCTGTTAACGATAATAATAACGACAAGATAACATTCGCGTATACTTCGCAAAGGTTTTTAGATGCGCGAAAATCTTAGCTGCGGAACTGCAAACCGTTTTTTATAGACTGAACACCGGAGCTTCGGAGATCAAGTCGCGGTGGAAAGTACCGACAGTAGTTATATCAAAGATATAGGGTAGTGCATTTAATTTCGGCACTTTTTCGTTTTTCCAATGTAACTTTTTACTGTATGGCCCGATTTTCATGTTTGATAGCTCATTTTAAAGCTTTTACGATACTGCGTTGCGTCATAAAAGTTTCAATGTACAAAAGTTGCTTTTTACTTAATTAAATCAGTTTTTAAAAAAATGGAAAATTGCCGAAATTAAATATATGCATTTAATTTCGGCACTTTACAAACAATCGATTGTTTCTCAGTCAAAAAATCATCATTTTCAAAAATTTAAAAACCTATCATTATTTCCGGACAGTTTTCTTTAATTTAAGCTTTAACTTGTTGTTCAACGTGTAACTGGCAAAAAGTTACAGCCAAAATGGCAAATGGTATCAAAATAAGCAAAATTTGGGAAAAAAGTGTATTTAATTTCGGCACTTTTTAAAAGGACCCCCTTAATTTAGTTTAAGTGCAGTGCTATGACTCCTACACATTTAAACGTTGTCTTTTAACTATTTACAACTACAATTTAACACCCGACCATTTAATTCAACCCGTTTTTACCTCCAGCAATATGTGTGCCGAAATTACACTATTTTATTTTATAACAATTGCTCACCACAGACGCAACGTAGAACCACGGGGACTAAAAATTCGGAAAATAGACTAAATTTTACCAGGACAGTTTAATTTTTAAACCAATTTATTTCGTAATCATGAAATGCCCATGTTCTAAAAACGAGTAACAATTTTATTTTTTGTAAATCACACAATTTCACATGAAAATATCATAACACAACAAATAAAAAGCTCACGACAATCATCTACATATAATTAGCTCTCATTTGAGCTATCAAACGTTGTATTCCGTCCAGGATTACCAAAGATATAGTCCAAAATCAAAAATGCCCAATTGGGAAAAGTGCCGAAATTAAATGCACTACCCTATAGCATAAAATTTGTGCGTGTGCGTAAATGTATGTCTGTCTGTGGGTGCGCGTTCGTGTGTTGGCATGTGTTTATGCGCGCGTGCGGCTGGGTTTTAAAATCAAAAAGCTTTGTTTTTTGGTGCGTGTTTTTTATGCGCGCGTGCGGCTGTGTTTTAAAATCAAAAAGCTTTGTTTTTTTTTGGAAATTTGGATTACAAACTGCTTAAATTCGGGTAGCTTTTCTAATCAAATAAATAAATCGGCTTAGTATTACTATCGCTTTTTGATTTCGTTTGCCTTTCATTTTTAACTTTTTATATAAAAAATGTACATATCAAAATCAATCTTTGATTAATTAGTAGTTATTTTTATTCAACAAAAACAATTATATGGTAAAAAATTAGCTCAGAAAAAATATTGCACGATTCTTTTTGCAAAAACATGTTAAAGGTTCCATAAAAATCACTTAAAAATATTTCACGTTGGTTGATTACTAAAAATTTGTTTATATGCAGACGTTTTGTTGGGTTTATACATCATGATGAATAATAAAAAATAAAAATAATAATAACAGTTCAATAAAAATAATAAGTGACGTAAAATTTAGTCGGCATCTGGTTTAAAGGCAAACTGTAAATTCCACCGACACCTCCTCAAATTTACGAAAATTATATAGGCACCTTGCACTGAAACGCAATTTATACATGAAGTATGCAATATACATAAGTGTCACCATAATGGATAATTACCGTACTCCTACTTATCTTTTCGTAGTATGCAGATCAACCGATAGAAAGCGCGCGAAATTTCTATCGGTTGATCTGCATACTACGAAAGATAAATAGGAGATACGCTAATTTTCCATTATGGTGACACTTATGTATATTGTATACTTCATGTATAAACTGCGTTTCAGTGCAAGGTGCATATAATGATGTGCAGCTTAGGCTTAGGCTTAGGATAAAATTTTCATAATACTAAAAATTACGGTAGACTACGGTAAATTTTGGTCGGTGTCGGTGTCGGTGAAATTTACAGTTTGCCGGTTTAAAACATGCAGTCGGCAATTTTCCAAGGCTCACATATCCGGATTTTCACAGCAACACTATAATTTATAAATTTTTTCTTGAAGTTTTTGCGATTTGTAAAATGTCGCGATCAGCATCATTTTCGCGTAATTTTCGTGAAATTTCTCCGCCGCGAAAATAATTACGCAACACCCCATCGCTGCCGACAGCAAATAGAACACTTGGGCGAATTGGCTCAGTGCCAGCGGGTGATAATTTACGTCCAAATTCGGTGCGTCGTGACACGGTAGGGGTCTGGTCCGATACCTTTTTATCAATCGATTGTAATAGTTATTGATTAAGCTCTTCTTTCCCACCCCGATTGGGAGCATGGTGAAATTGCCGATGTACGGGGAAATGTACACGGTGTACTTGTTGTTGGTCATGCCCACTTCCGCCAATTCTTCGATGCCGCAAAAGTGCCCCAGGATTTCGGCCGATTCCGATCTTTCCGTGTAGCCGATAAGCGGTTTTTCGTCCCATCTCCTGTTAAGTATTTTAAGGGCGATATCCGTATAGTTACTAGCGTTAACGATATCCCTGCCGACGCTCTGCCTCAGTTGGAAGGCTTGGGCGTAGGTTTCAACGGCGATCCCGTCGTATTGACCGGATTTCAGCGCTTGGAAAAGGTGACGACCAATCTCACAACCGCAACATGATTTCTCACAACCGCGCAGTGTATCACCCTGGTTAAAATCCATTGTTTGAAACGGAAGGAATCCCCTGCGCATCAAAGAACACCGCGCGCATAAAGGGACGCCCGCATTTATGTCTAATAACGCGCCCGCGTCTTTCTAATAACCCGCCCGCGCGGCATTTTTTAGCGATATTCGCGCCTTCAATTTGAAGCCCTGTTTTGCCGCTGCTCCTCCGACGGCCTATCCCACGGAGCAAAACATATATGACGTGATCACGAATACTATATGACATTTTAAAGCTAAAAAAATTCTGAGGTGATACTCACAACCTTTTTAAAAATGAGTTTGCACATCTATTTTAAAAGTTATCTTATTGTAAACAATGGACCAAAGTGAAATAGGAGATATTCAGGCGTGAAAAGTGCGTTTACAACTGTCGAATCATCTTAATTTTTCGTTGGAAAACCGCGCAAAAACTGCTGAATGTACTTTTACTGAACTAAAAATTGTACGGAAGGGGCAATTGGCTGCGTGCCAACTATTGCCATGCAAAATAAACCACATCGTATGGAAATTATGTCTTATGTGACTTCGGACGATTTTCATTTTATAATTTAGTGTAAAAATGATAAATAATTAAACTTTGCGCCCCACAGATCAAAACTTTTTTTTTGAAGCCTAAACAAATCCTGAAAAAAAACTAAAACTTAATCACTTTAACCGGTTTTCGGGGTTCCATCTTGACAAATATTGAAGTATTTCCGGACTAACCCTAATCCAACCACATGCTTCTTCTTCAAAGATATTACCCACTTACGTTAAAAGCCTTTGAAAAAGAAGCACGTAGTTGCTCCGAAACGTCAGAGTAAAAAAAAGATAAATAAATAAATAAGTTTATTTTGTCATGTAAATACATAGAGAGGAAAGACACAAAAGCTTGTAAACGATGCAGCACTGAAATTTGCATCTACCTACATGTATATAAACATTGAACATAAAAGAAAACTACTAAAAAAACAGAAACCACAGCAATAACCCACCAAAAATGATCAAGACCAACTGTCAAACTAAATCGTCAGTAGGATTCCAGACTCCACTGACAAAACAGCCCACACAACCAGCCTTAATCATAATTATTGGATTTACTGCAGAAAAAATAAAATTGTAGAATATAAAGATCTATTACACATTATAAAATACATTCTCATGAAATAATTCATGTAAATTACAAAAACCACGTAAGCTACTCTAAAATTTTTGTCTGGTTTGCTCACAAAAATTGGTGCTTAAATCATTCCAAAAAGCAAAGCAAAAGTAAAGCTTTACTTGAAGCTTGTTTGCTTACAATTAAAGATTGAGGTTAAAGCCCGGAAACACTTCAATATTTGAAACATAATCATTGCAAAAGCATTATTTTAGTTGTGAGATTACACTGCTTGGTTGTGAAAGTACAAACTTGTATTGTGGGATTTGACAAAAG
Organism: Microlaimidae sp. YZB2_3; assembly: GCA_030248175.1. Classification (NCBI taxonomy): domain Eukaryota; kingdom Metazoa; phylum Nematoda; class Chromadorea; order Desmodorida; family Microlaimidae; species Microlaimidae sp. YZB2_3. Next base: position 3,607 of record JASAMX010013560.1, on the reverse strand, counting down.
TTATGAAATTGTACAAGTGCGAGAATTAACGTTGTGAATTTGGTTTTCACCTTGAAAAATGGCCCACTGGTTGGGAAACAGCGGTGCTCTGGGCGTGTATTTGTTGAAAACCAAAATCAATCTCCCCGCCAGATAGTTCAGCAGCACCGCGGTGAAAACGCAGTAGAAACTCCAGGAGAATCGGTGAAAAGCCGGGGAAATCGGCGCGGGTCGGTTGGTCGGAGCGACTCCGACTCCTTTCAATTTAAGCGTCAGACCGACCAGGGCGAAGGCCGTGTAAAACTGCCAGGACACGACGCTGAATATGTTCACCGTAGGCGCGGGGTCCCGCGCGGATTTGTAGATATAAGCGTTGTGCTCCACGATGATTTCGCCCACGCTGCGGTATTTGATCTCCCGCTCGCTGGTCATGGTCATCACCGGCGGTGTGATGTCTGCGAGACCGCGCTGCACCTGGCTGATGACGGACAGGGGGCCGTCCATGGGGTTATCCGCGGACTCCTCCCGATACGTCCAGCCGCGGGCCGGGAGGAACTGAATGCGCGGGACCGATTTATCCGGCAGACGGACCAACAAGTCGACGACGAAACGGGTTATTTCCAAGTAAATGTTGAGCATGTGTACTTGGGTTGTGTCAACCGGGATTCGAATTTTAGTCGCATTCATTACGTGTTAACCAGTAAGTTTTAACAGGGTTAACCGATGAGCGTTAACCGTATTAATTGGTAAGTGTTAGCGGTGTCAACCGGTAAGTGTTAACGGTCTTAATTAATAATTTTTAACAGTATTAACGGAAACCGGTAAATTAACGAAAAGTTAAAGGACAAAATTTTCGCTAAGATATAACAGAAGGCCCGATCATTTTTGATACATCAGTTTTCAATGTATTAGAAAAATGTTAAAACTGAACCAGCTGAGTTTTCGTGAAACATTCTGCATTGATTGGAACTAAAAATATACGTAATTTTGATGAAAAAAACTTAAAGTTTAAGATAGCAAATTTGTTTTCAATTTTGTCCGATTTTTTTAAAAATATTTTTAACTAACATTCCAATGTAGCTGCGATTGTTTACGTCCAGGATTTTGTCTAAATAAATCGTTGTTACTATGGCAAAATGAGCCACAGTCATAATGAAATACACGTGACTGTGACTTTTTCTCTAGCTAATAAATAGGCTACTGTTTGAAATTTAAAATGAGTCACAGTCCCATATATTTTATACGAATTATGGCTCATTTTGCTGTATTAACGACGAAATAAATAATGTGAATATAAAGTCATTTAGATTTTAATTAATAAATCGCTATTTTAGCTTGAAATGATAATATCAGTATGCTAAATACAAATCTTAATAACATATTTATTAGTTTTCCTTTACTATTAGTTATTTTAAAACAAAATTAATACATCACAACAGGCGAAAAATTAATTATCAAACATCACAACATGCATAAAATAAATTATTAAACGCAGGCAATTCTTTATCAGTAAGAGTTCTGAACCGATAGCTTTTTTTATATTAGAAATATTTTTTTAGTTTAAAAAAATTGGCACCAAGCTTCATCTATCTTGCGCAAATTGTCACTATCAACATCTTTTCTTAGTTTCAGATTCACAAACGACCTGCGGTTTGAATTTCATATGTTTAACTTGGAAGGGCTGATTAAACATGGAAAATTAAACATTTTTTGAAGATAATCAGTAAACCAAGAGTGTTTGTTTAGCGCTAGACGCTAGTTTTTTATTTGTTTTATCATTTTTTAAAAATATCCATTGTAAAAAACTATGTATAGATTGGTCTTCTCTGATCAGGAGTTATAAAACAGAGGTTGGAGTATCTCCAACATATCCCAATTTTAATTAAAATGGCTGTTTGTAGTAGTAGAAAAAATAAATAACATAATAATAAAGAAACAAATATGTGACTTCATATATTGCTCAAACAATAACACGTTTTTAAGGTTTTTACCAAAAATCATCAAAATCAAATACGAAAAAATTAACTCTGTACAGCACCTTTTTAGTGCGAATAGGTAGTTGTATTTACTATGTCTTTCGTGTGGTTTGTGAGTTTTGAAAACAGTAAGAAAATTATTTATTCGGTCATTTAGTAATAGCAAGAATGCATAAGAGTAGATGCATTCTTGGTAATAGAGTCCGTCATATTTAGCCCCCTCGGGATTCGGGAGTCAGTAGATTTTTTCAGGAATGATCCACGACTAAAAAAAAAAAACTCTGGGTCTCTACAAAGTTTTAGACCAAGTTGTATTACGCTTATACTTGGCTGCTGGTAAACATAATTTGGTCATCATTGTGCCATCAATCCTGCCCCACACACGTATGGGACGGGGGTTATACTGAACGATCCAGCCTTTTGTGAGTTTTCGTCTGATACCATTTTTGGTTAAATATAAACAACGACTCACATTTTTCTTGCCATTTGATGATAAAAAAATTTATTTCATCAAACAATATTTGGTTTTTTAATACTAACAAAATATATACACTTGTCAAACAAAAAAAATCTATAGAATCACAAGCGTTTCTACAATAAGTATTTTGTGAAACTTGAAAACTTAATTTAAAAGTGTTTCATTTAAAAGCAAAGAAGAAAGAAGCTTTATATTTCATTCTTGGGGTGTTTTTTTTTTGAAATCGTAATTGTTCGTTCACCTTTTGTTTTTGCATTTGCCACAAACAAACTGCAGTTATTTTTTGATTAATCAAAACAAAAACACAGAGCGAATTAACAATTTTATTACCTATAGCAATTTTTAAAGTTGCCTTTTCAAAGTTAAGCAATGTTATTTTGTTGTATTTAAATAAATGTAAGTGAGTTTAATTTTGCAAAAACTTTTGTAGAATATCTGATTAAAAATACGATATCAATAACAATATTATCTGGACAAAAACAAAATTATATAAGCGAATCACAGTTACAGTCCTGGTCAGAAATAGAAGCCCATGGAGACGGAGACGGAAACGCGCGTCTCCGAAGCGTCTCCCAGAGACGCGTGTCTCTGGGAGACGGACTTGATAGAAATTTGTTTCCAATCCGCGCCCACTTTGGAGACGGAGACGGAGACAGAGACAGAGACGAGAGTCTCCGGAGACGCGTTTCTCGGAGACGCGAGTCTCCCAGAGACGAAGACAAACGAAGACGGAGGCAGAGACGAGAGTCTCCGGAGACGAGAGTCTCCGGAGACGCGCGTCTCCGAGAGACAAAGACAAACGTGCCCTGGAGCACCTGGTTAATTTTGACCGTGAGAAAATGAACTTTTTGCGAGGCACCTGCAAATATTCGCTTTTATTTTAACTGATGTTATTGCTCACTTAGCAAATGAAAAATAAAAATGCAACCGTTACTTTTTAGATGACCATAAACTTTATACGCATCCAAAGCATAAAAAACAAATATTATAAGGTTCACGACGCGAGGATTTGAACTGTAGTTTAAACATTTAAATAGAGAATAAGTTTTTTTGTGATCTAGTCACTATATCGAAATTGTGTGGTATTTAGCGTTAAATTATTGTTTTTATCAGCTATTTATTACTTAACGTTTTACTGAGCAATACGTAACTGAACGAAGTACAGGGAAAATAA